>JAJPUD010000707.1:251794-265890 GCA_023553655.1 Myrmecobius fasciatus | reverse complement strand
TATATATATATATATATATATATATATATATATAGAGAGAGAGAGAGAGAGAGAGAGAGAGAGAGAGAGACAGAGAGAGAGAGAGACAGAGAGACAGAGAGAGAGAGAGAGAGAGAGAGAGAGAGAGAGACAGAGAGAGAGAGAGAGACAGAGAGAGAGAGAGTGTCCTCCTACTTTGTCAGGTCTTTGAGTGTAAAGGTAGGATTTTTACCATTACCAATTAGCGTAGAGGTAGTAGGGATCAGGGTAGGCATCATGGAAGAAGTTGTATATGAGTTGGACATTCAAGGGTGAACTAACTTTGGGAAGAGAGAGAGCAGAATACATTAAATCCATGGGGAAAGCAGTGAAGAAAGGCAGAGATGAAAATCAAGTTATATTCAGGAGATAATGAAGGAAACAGAATTTCAATTTAATTTAGTAGACATTTAGGAACTACTAAATACTTTTGAGCCATAGGAAAATTCATTTGATAGAATTATAATGAATTTTTTGGAAAATAGAGAAATTAGAAATTAGATCCATTAGGATATTGTTGCATTACTCAGGTGAGGCAATGAAAGTCTGTGTTAGAATAGCAGTGGGCAAAGAGCAGAGTGAACAGATGCAGTAGATACTACATTAGAATCAATAGTTAAAATCAATAATACTTGCTGGCCTATTTGACATAAGACTTGAAAGCTGAGAAGAGCAGAAATAATACTAAAGCTTATGAGAAATTGTGTGAGTGATAGTTCAGTTGACACAGAGTGGTGGAAAGTGGAACATATTTTGGTGGGGAAGATAAGCTTATTTTGAGACATGTTTAATTTAAAGTACTAATATTCAAAGGATAGGGCAGGTCTGATAAGATAAGGGTAATTATTGGAGAAAGGTTCTGGAAGAAGCATTGGGGTTCAGATCAAAGGAAGGTATAGGAGAGGAGTTAACTAACAAGGAATAGAGATACCTATTTTTTGAGATAAGGAAGGAAGGAGAAAAGACTGGTTAAAGATGTTTAGAAAATTTTAGTTGTGGAAGGAATTTGAAGGAGTTTCCTTCTAATGTTCTCAATCTTCTTAGTGAAACAGGAAGCTAAATGTTAGGGTTACATTTGTAGCCTCAAGAAAAGAAAACACATTGAGGAATGGGACAAAGTTAATGATGAAAGCAGCTAATTGATTACTCATTGAGAGTGGGTGAAACCAGCTTGATTTCATTTTATTTTTTCACTTTATTTCATTACATTTTTCTGGTGACACTCAACAATCTGGGACAATGAGTAGAAAAATTGGATGTTGGGTCAAAAAAACATGGATAATTGAAATTCATGGATAGTTCTCTTAACACTTCTTTTGCTATTCCCAATAAGTGGTTTCATTGGCATGGGGATCTTTCAATGAAGAAACCTCTTTTATTCAAGTCACCAACTGTTCAGTAAGTTGTAGTCTTAGAATCTTCCTGATCTATTAAGAGGTTAAATAGCTTTCCTTGGGTTGTACAGTCATTCTGTACCACAGGTAGTTCTTCAATCCAGATATTCTTGGCTAGGAGGTTAGCTTTTTCATTCACTTATGACAAGCTGCCCCCAAATCTGGACTTTTGCCATCAGTTTCTAACACAGTTGAAGACAAAAACATCCATTGAAATTAATTGAGCCTCCTCTTTTCCCAATATCACAATAGGAGTTAAAATAGATTGGCCTCAGTTTGAGTTTTTCCTTTCTTTGTCTTTTGACTTGGTGGAGGAATGAAAGATAAGTTAAATATCATTTGGGTGGTGGAAGAAAGGAGACAATGATGATCATGGTGGAGAAGGAGAACAAAAGAAGCTTGGGCAATCCACATATGGCCTCATTTACTTTACCCTGGATTAATTACTGTACGTGTTATCTGGATTGATGCCACAGAAATTTCTCATCTATGAATTCTTTTTCCCTCAAAAATTTGGAAATTCTTTTTATAATGATCGATATAATACATGAACATAGTATGATAACCCCTGTAACTCAATTAAAGAAATTTATACCAAGTGCTGTTATTGAGCATGAGCTTTTTCTGAAACGGATGTGGTAGGTGAATGCTAGATGTGGGAGATGTTAGTTGAAAATTACTGCAAATGTCTACTGTGCTACTAAGAAAATAGGGTATTAACTTTAAAAAGTGAGTCAGTTCAAGAATATAGAGAAGTGTGGGAAGATTTACATAAATCAAAATAAACAAAGCAGGAAAACATCATAGATAATGTCTCTAAAAATGTAAATTGAAAGAACCACCAAAAATTGATTCTGAATGCTGTGTAATTAAAATGACCAATATTAACCTCAAAGAAGAGATGTGAAATGCATGTCTTATTTGTCATGTTTGGAGACTGTGAGTATGTAACATTACATATAATTGATGTTTTTTAGGTTAGTTTTGCTGAACTTTGTTTCTTTTTTTCTTTGGTATAAATAAAGATCCTCAGTTGTGGGAGAGAATATATAATGGGAAATTAAGATGGTATAAAAACAAAAAAATTAACCATTTAAGAATAAACAAATAAATAATATTTCTGATAAAGCCAGTTCTTAGACCAGAAGGGTAGTGGTTCAGAATTTTAAAAAGCCTTGGGATATCAGCTCTCTATTCTTCCCTTTGACTCATTATACTTCTCTTTGCTTCAGGGTGAATATGAAGGTCCTGAGGATGACATGAATGACAGAAAGGTAAGCCAGCTTTACAGACAAGGGTTTATAGGCTTAGGATAATGTACTATGTGCCCAGGAGAGCATCAACAAATAGGAAATGAAGATGTGAGACATTCATTCTGAGATGCACAGTTTGAGAAGCCACCCCAAATATTCTCAGGGAATATTTGTGCCCCACCTGTGCCAGAGCATTATGAGCTCATATTAGTCTGATCAGCCAGTTGAACACCCTAACTCAACTCTAACATAGTGATATTATTTTGATCCTCTTTGAGAATAAGGACAACCAGAACAGAGCAGACCAGAACCAATCCGTGTTGGGAATTTCCTTGTGGAAACTCCCTCTACCAAGACAGATCAATAGCTGCTCTGTAACGTACAGTCTTCAAAGAGTTTCCTGGTGACAACTGAGATGTTGTCCTGATTGATCACTTATTAATTTATTTTTTTAGGCTTCCTGACTGTCTGATTGAGAGCAAAACAGCTTCAAACACCAGTATTCACTATTTTTTCCTAATCTTTACCCTCTTGTTTGGGGATTAATTTCTCCAAAAGAGAAAATAATATATTAAGATAAATATTGGAAATTAGGACACTAGGTTTCCATTTTTAGCTCTTCCACATTCTTTGTCTGTGACTAGTAATTTTATCTAGGATGTAAGCTCCTTGAAGGCAAGATTCTATGTTCTATAAAATGACTTGTCCAAAACATTGAATATGGTAAATAGTCAAAAGATATCCATTGTTTATTATTGGAAAATCATAGCTTTCAAGTTGGAAGAGTTCTTTGAGGCTACTGAATTTGACTCCCTCTCTTTACAGATGAGAAAATTGAGAAACAAAATTATGTGATATTCAATATCACCCAGTTAGTATATGTATGATCAGAATTTTTAAATAGTGTTTTACTTTTCCAAATATATGCAAAAATAGTTTTGAACATTTGCCTTTGCAAAACCTTGTGTTCCAAATTTTTCACTCTCTCTCCCCCGTCCTTCCTCCTCAACATAGAAAGCAACCTGATGTAGGTTAAACATGTGCAATTCTTCTAAACATATTTCCATAATCATCATGCTATGCAAGAGAAATCAGATCAAAGGGAAAAATATGAGAAAGAAAAAAATATCAACAACAAAAAGGTGAAAATACTATGCTTTGATCCATATTTAGTATTCAGTAGTTCTTTCTGGATGCAGATGACACTTTCCATCACAAGTGTATTGGAATTGCTTTGAATCACTTCATTGTTGAAAAGAGCCAAGTCCTTCACAATTGAAATGATTGGAATTTGAATATATGTCTTCCTAAGTCTTTAATTGCCTTGATATAGAACCTATTACAAATATTCCATAGTCTTCAGTTTCTCCTTTTGTGTACTGGAACTTTCCTTCTGTATTACAAGCCCTTCAGAGGATAACAACTACATATTTCCCTAGATACTGATTTCTCATGCACATTAGGCTTTGGATGAAAGAGTGATTATTAAAAACCATTTAAAATTTGCTGGTTTTTAAATTTTTTTTTATTTTAAGCTTTTTATTTGTATAACATATGTATGGGTAGTTCCCCAACCTTGATCTTTACAAAGCTTTCCAATACAAATTTTACCCCCAGTCCCCTCCCCTCCCCTAGATGGCAGGAAGTCCACTACATGTTAATAATGTTGAAATGCTTGAGAAGTTATGCAAGAAAAATCATATCTACAAGAAAAAAAAAGAATCAGAGAAAGGCAACACAATGCAAGCAAATGTCAATAGAGATCATGAAAATGTTACGTTGTGGTCCATATTTCATGTCCCTCTTTCTGGGTGTATATGGTTTTCTTCAGTGAACAACTGGAACTGGTTTGAGACAATTCTTTATTGCAGAGAGCCATGTCCATCAGAATTGATCATCATGTAATACTGTTATTGCTGTGCATGATGATCTCCTGGTTCTGCTCGTTTCACTCAGCATCAGTTCATGTAAGTCCCTCCAGGCCTCTCTGAAATCGTCCTGCTGGTCGTTTCTTACAGAGCAATAATATTTCACAACATTCATATACCATAATTTATTCAGCCACTCTCCAATTGATGGGCATCCCTTCAGTTTCCAGTTTCTAGCCACTACAAAAAGGGCTGCCACAAACATTTTTGCACATGTGGGTCCCTTTCCCTCCTCTAAGATCTCTTTGGGATATAGGCCCAGTAGAAACACTGCTGGGTCAAAGGGTATGCACAGTTTGACAACTTTTTGAGCATAGCTCCAAATTGCTCTCCAGAATGGTTGGATCCGTTCACCGTTCCACCAACAATGTATTAGTGTCCCAGTTTTCCCACGTCCCCTCCAACATTCATCGTTATTTTTTCCTGTCATTTTAGCCAATCTGACAGGTGTGTAGTGGTATCTCAGAGTTGTCTTAATTTGCATTTCTTTGATCAATAGTGATTTGGAGCAACTTTTCATATGACTAGAGATGGTTTTAATTTCATCATCTGAAAATTGTCTGTTCATATCCCTTGACCACTTATCTATTGAAGAGTGGCTTAAATTTGCTGTTTTAAGATGGTAAGAATATGCTCTTCAGAGTGTCTGTGACTCTTGACAATTTGCCATATCTTTCAAATTCCTTATGCCTTTAAAAAATTATTCTTCTCATCTGAATATGCAAGGATATATGATGTTACCAATACTTATAAATGAGGAAATTGTAGAGACAGGAAAAATCTTGCTAAAGGTCATCAGGGACTTTTATAGTGGGGATATCTTATTGAATAGATGGACTAGATGGTAGCAGTGGTCTCTTCTGAATCTCCATCTTAGTGATCCTGGTAGTCAAGAATTAGGAGGAAAGAGGGTCCCTTTACAAAGATAATTTTAACTCATGATGAAATCTCTCCTCTGCCAAATGATGGGACTTGTATGGAGTATTCACACATACATATATACACATGTATACACATATATATGTGTATATCTACATGTACACAATGTATGTATACATATATATGTCTGTATATGTTTCTGTGTATATATACAATCCACATATAGATAGATATAGATGTCTTTCTCTCTGTTTATGTATCTATGCATCTATCTGGCAGCCAGTGGGAAAATTTGTTTTGCTTAACTATATGTATTAGTTTTTCTTTTTTCAATGGGGAAGAGAAAGTCAATTTTTGTTAATTAAAAAAATAAAATTTAACAATAGTAATAATGATGCTGAATTAGCAGACACCATCACTTTCAGGCACAAAACTCTCCAAAAGGAATCTAAACTGCACAGAGCAGGACTCCTGGTGGTCTATAGAGAGTCCCTCCCTTACACCTTCTAAGGGCATGGAAGAAGCTGCCATAGTTTGCCACCTTTGGATTAGCCCCCCTTGCAGCAGCTCAACAGTAGCTCTTTAAAGATATCTTCCTACTTAATTTTGTGAGGACCTCCCAACATAACCAGTCATAGAGGGGGAGGGGGAATTGGCTAATGGGTGGGCTAGAGTGGGAAGGAGGAGGAGGTGGGGCCAGGACTTCCCCACCCCCCACCCAACTCTGTTGTCTGGAAAAGCATTCATCCCCCAAGTTGCCTTTTGAATAGGTTTCTTTTTATCCTGCCTATTAGACCTTGTTATGAAGTGTTAAGTATTAAAAACATAAAAGGTCTTTTCCAGAAATACTGCTGAGATTGCTTACACATGTCCTCTCATTGCCTACCCAGGGAATCTGCTGTAGTATTTCCTTGTCTTAACCTCATCTGTTTTCTATCTGATGCTAATAGTCTCGGTGTTTAATTTCCTGAAAAGTCCCGGATCAGATTTAAAGGGAAAGAGGGAAACATTTCCATATTTCTCTTTCCCTAGCTCACCTCACCTCTCTCATACCAACTATTTTCTGTCTTCTCACTCTTTACATTTATTTTCTTCCCCTTTAAATGATGGCTATGCTTTATTTAGGGTTTCCCTGCTGAATATTAGTGACCCGAGCCTATCTGAGTTTCTGTTTCTCACATTTGTGGTGAAATATTATTTAGCTGCTCAGAAGTCAAATTCAGTCAAACTTTAGTTATCAGACCTAAAAAAAGAGAGGTAGGCCATGAATAATCCAAAACAACAGATAAAATTTAAATTGCTTGTGTTTGACTTTGGAAATGATGCTTTTGAAAACTGATAAGTCTGTTTTCCTAAAGAGGGCTTATTTAAAATAATATTTAAGATGCTATAAAGTATCTGAGGATGCTGGGAGGAGCCTTAGGTCAAAGATAGATGGTGGGGGAAGCCAGGGAAGGATTGAGAATTCTAAATGCATTATCTACAAAGGTAATAAAGGCTTTACTGAGGAAAGAAAGGGGTCTGACTCTGTTGGTGCTAAACCTATTTGGTTTATATCTACACAGGCAAGTCCCCATGATACCTGAAACAAAGCCTCTTTGTCCTGGTCTGGATGGATGCTCTCCAAAGGGAGAAAAAGGAAAATTTAAGATCAACCCTAGAGTATCATCATTCTAGGAACAATGCTCTGCTCCCAGCAGTATTTCTTGGGAAGTTGTGTGTTTAGCTAAGTAGAGGATGAGTTTGTAAATTTAGGATTAGAGGTAGGGTTAGGGGCCCAATCCTAGATTTCTGAAATTTCCCACTTTTCTCATTTCTTTTAAAGCCCCGATTTCTTTATAGCACCTGCACCCTCCTTGCATTGTGGCCAGCTGCCATGGCTTGAATGTATTTCCTTCTCCTTTCTGACTGCTAAATTCCTTGTCCATTAGTCAATCAACTGACTTTTATTCAGAGTTTATAATATTTTGGGCACTGTTAAGAATTAGAAACTCAAAGATAACATTGAAACTGCCCTTGTCATCAAAGAAATTACAGTCTATGGAGGTAAATAGAATGTAGGTGTATGTGTGTGTGTGTGTATACATGTGTATATACACACACAGACCACATAACTGCCTTACTTAACAAACCATTGGATCAAATATAGTTTTCTGTTTCCTATTTTAAGCTCTTCACAATATTGCTTCTTCCTACCTTTCCAAACTTGTTGTCTATTATTTATTCTTCTTAAACATTTCTTCTTGCTGTTTCACATAGAAAAAAATTCTGTTTTCTATCACCATGCTTTTATATATATTGTTCCCCAAGCCTGTAATGCAATCCCTTCTCTCCTCTGTCTCTTGGGCCCTTCATGACTCAGATTAAGCATTCCCTTCTGCATGAGGTCTTGTCCATTTTCCCCGGATGTTAATGCCTTCATCTCACAAAATACCTTGCATCTCTTTTGTACATGTTCTGTATATGAATATCTATACACACATATGTATGCACATACATATGTATATATATATAATATGTATATGGGTATGTACATACTTATCTCTGCAGTTAAAATATAAACCTCTTAAGGACAAAGTGTTTCAATTTTGTCTTTTTATACTCAATTTTCAGAAGTGTTTGGCATGTAGTTAGCAGTGTCATAAATGCTTATTGATTAGTTGACCTTTATAAAATATCTATACATAAGGTAATTTTAAGGATAAACAGAAGCAGCTAGGGGAATTAGCAGTAGCATCATGTAGGTGTGACATTACATCTGTGACATATAATGGTCTTTACTACTTGACCCTTTCCTACCTTTCCAGCTTTCTTTTTTTTTTACCTTTCACTTACCTTCACATACCCTGCCATACAACCATACTTGTTTGCTGCTCTTAGAACAAGGTATTACATTTTCCAACTCTACCTTTTGATTGACTGTCCTGTGTCTAAAATGTTCTCCCTCTTAGTTTCCCTGTTCTCCTTCAAGACAGCTCAGACTCCATCTTGTGGGAGTCTTTCCTGGCATCCTTATTGCTAGAACTTTTTGAGATTACCTTCCTTTCATAATGTGCATATAAATGATTATCTGCATATCTTCTCTCTCAGAATAAGAGCTCCTTGTTCTAAAAGAAATAATACTTTTGCTTTTCTATCTCCAGCACTTATCCTAGTACTAGGTATATATCAAATGTTTAAAAAAAAGGCATGTTGAATGTCTTTAGGAAATGGAAGTATTGATCGGTATTGAGGATAAATATGGTAGTGTGGTATAGCTCTGACTAGGACTTCTAAGACACTATTATTTTTATTGTATAAAAAAAGATAAAAAACAAAGGTTGACTGCTCCTTTTTTAAATTTTTAAAATTTTTTTAAAATTTTTTAAAATTTTTATTTTTTTATTTAATTTTTATTTATTTATTTATTTATTTATTTTTTGACTGCTCCTTTTAAAGGATGGCACAATGCTAACTAGAGACAGAAAAAGGATAGAACCATCCATCTCTTCTTTTGTTTCTTTTTATCTCTGCAAGGGAAATACTCTTTGAATTGGCAAGAATTGATGAAAGATGATTGATTGGCAGTTGGCACCAAACATCACTATGAATTTGTTTTTTTTAAAAAAGGCACTTTGCTACTCTTAATGAATTCAAGTCACAAGGTCCAGTCTACTTCAACACTGGCAAATATGATTTTTGAGTCACTATTAATAGTCTTTGAAAGATTGTGGAGTTTGGGAGTGGTGTCTCAGGACTGGAGAGGACAAATATCTCAGTTTAAAAAAAAAGAAAAGAAAAAGAGAGTGGACTCTATTAGATTGTAGACTATATTTTAAGAGAGACATCTAAGAAAAGAAATGGTCAGATGATAATGGAGAAGCATAACTTCATCAAGAGCAATTCTTGCCAGATTATCATCATTTCATTTTTTTTTGACAAAGTTATTAGATTGATTAGTCAGGGAAATGCTGTAGATATAATTTACAGGAATTCAAGAAAGCATTTGAAAAAATCTCTATGTTATTTTTATGAAAAATATGGAGTGAGGGCTGGATAATGACATGTTAAATGTATTCAATCATTGGCAGTTCACTGAAAATAGGAAGGGGATCTCCAATAGAATCAACCAGAGATTTCTTCTTGGGCCCGGGCTGTTTAGTATTTGTTAGTTACAAATTTAATGTCTGATTCTTGGGTTTGAACAAATATGAATTAGAGGTAAGAAATATTAGATTAGATAGCAATTTGAAAAATATTCAGGGGTTGTAGTAGATTAAAAGTTTAATGTGACTCAAAAATATGATATAGCTAGAACTGCACCCCACGCTTGATTTTTTTTTAATTTTTATTTTATTTGCATAACATATGTGTGGGTAATTCTTCAACAATAACCCTTACATAGCTTTCCGTTACAAATTTTTCCCCCCAACTCCCCACCCCTCCCCTAGATGGCAGGATATCCACTACATGTTAATTATGTTAAAATATTGGCAAATCGAATATATGTATACATATTTCCAAACTTATCATTGGTGTGCAAGAAAAATCTTATCTACACGACCGATATATCAGATAAAGGAAACACAATGTAAGCAAACATCAATCAAGGAGTATGAGAATGTTATGTTGTGGTCCACATTTCGCATCCCTCTCTCTGGGTGTATATGGCTTTCTTCAGTGAACAATTGGAGGTGGTTTGAAACATTTCATTGTTGAAGAGAGCCATGTCCATCAGAATTGATCGTCTTATAGTACTGTTGTTGCTGTGTATAATGATCTCCTGGTTCTGCTCATTTCACTCAGCATCAGTTCATGTAAGTCTCTCCAGGCCTCTCTGAAATCATCCTGCTGGTCATTTCTTACAGAACAATAATATTCCATAACATTCATATACCATAATTTATTCAGCCATTCTCCAATTGAAGGGCATCTATTCAATTTCCAGTTTCTAGCCACTACAAAAAGGGCTGCCACAAACATTCTTGCACATGTGGGGCCTTTTCCTTCCTTTATGATTTCTTTGGGATATAAGCCCAATAGAAATGCTGTTGGGTCAAAGGGTATGCACAGTTTGATAACTTTTTGAGCATAGCTCCAAATTGCTCTCCAGAATGGCTGTATCCGTTCACAGCTCCACCAACAATGCATCAGTGTCCCAGCCCTCCCACAACCCCTCCAACATTCATCATTAACTTTTCCTGTCATTTTAGCCAATCTGACAGGTGTGAAGTGGTATCTCAGGGTTGTCTTGATTTGCATTTCTCTGATCAATAGTGATTTGGAGCACCTTTTCATATGACTATAAATAGTTTTAATTTCATCCTCTGAAAATTGTCTGTTCATATCCTTTGACCATTTATTGATTGGAGAATGGCTTGAATTTTTATAAATATGAGACAATTCTCTATATATTTTAGAGATGAGACCTTTATCAGAACCCTTAAATGTAAAGATGATTTCCCAATTTATTGCTTCCCTCCTAATCTTGTCTGCATTGATTTTGTTTGTACAAAAACTTTTTAATTTAATATAGTCAAAGTTATCTATCTGGTTTTCAATTAAAAGTTCCAGTTCTTCTTTGGACATAAATTTATTCCATCTCCACAGGTCTGAGAGGTAAACTATATTATGTTCCTCTAACTTGTTTACAAAATCACTCTTTATATCCAGATCATGAACCCATTTAGATCTTATCTTGGTATGTGGTGTTAGATGTGGGTCAAGCCCTAATTTCTTCCACACTAGTTTCCAGTTTTCCCAGCAGTTTTTGTCAAATAGTGAATACTTATCCCAAAAGCTGGGGTCTTTGGGTTTATCAAAAACCAAATTGCTATAGTTATTGCCTAGTTTGTCTTGTGATTCTATCCTATTCCACTGATCGACTACTCTATTTCTTAGCCAGTACCAAATGGTTTTGATGACCGCTGCTTTATAATATAGTTTTAGATCTGGTACAGCAAGTCCACCATCTTCAGCCTTTTTTTTCATTAATCCCCTTGAAATTCTAGACCTTTTGTTTTTCCAAATGAACTTTGCTACTATTTTTTCTAGATCTGTAAGATAATTTCTTGGGAGTTTGATTGGTATGGCACTAAATAAGTAAATTAGTTTGGGTAGTATTGTCATTTTTATTATATTCGCTCGTCCTACCCATGAGCATTTTAAGTTTTTCCAATTGACTAGGTCTGATTTGATTTGTGTGGAAAGTGTTTTGTAATTTAGTTCATATAGTTCCTGACTATCCCTTGGCAGATAAATTCCCAAATATTTTATACTATCAACAGTTATTTTGAATGGAATTTCTTTTTGTATCTCTTGCTGCTGAACTTTATTGGTAATATATAAAAATGCTGATGATTTATGTGGATTTATTTTGTATCCTGCCACTTTGCTAAAGGTGTGAATTGTTTCTAGTAGTTTTTTAGTTGAGTCTCTAGGATTCTCTAAGTATACCATCATGTCATCTGCAAAGAGTGATAATTTGGTTTCTTCACTACCTACTCTGATTCCTTTTATCTCTTTTTCTTCTCTTATTGCTAAAGCTAACATTTCTAATACAATATTAAATAGTAATAGTGACAGTGGGCAGCCTTGTTTCACTCCTGATCTTATTGGGAATGGTTCTAGTTTGACTCCATTACATATGATGCTTGCTGAAGGTTTTAAGTAGATACTACTAATCATTTTAAGGAAAAGCCCATTTATTCCTATACTCTCCAGTGTTTTTAATAGGAATGGGTGTTGGATTTTATCAAAGGCTTTTTCTGCATCTATGGAGATAATCATATGATTTTTATTAATTTGGTTATTAATATAATTGATTATGCTAATAGTTTTCCTAATATTGAACCAGCCCTGCATTCCTGGTATAAATCCTACTTGGTCATGATGTATTATCCTGGGGATGACTTTCTGTAATCTTGTTGCTAAAATCTTATTTAAAATTTTTGCATCAATATTCATTAGGGAAATGGGTCTATAGTTTTCTTTCTCAGTTTTCTCCCTACCTGGTTTAGCTATCAGCACCATATCTGTGTCATAGAAGGAATTTGGTAGTACACCTTCTTTCCCTATTTTTTCGAATAGTTTATATAGTATTGGGATTAATTGTTCCTTGAATGTTTGGTAAAATTCACATGTAAATCCATCTGGTCCTGGAGATTTTTTCTTAGGGAGTTGATTAATAGCTTGTTCTATTTCTTTTTCTGAAATAGGGCTATTTAAATAATTTATTTCCTCTTCTGTTAATCTGGGCAATCTATATTTTTGTAGATACTCCTCCATTTCATTTACATTCTCAAATTTATTGGCATAAAGTTGGGCAAAGAAACTCCTAATTATTACTCTAATTTCCTCTTCATTGGAGGAAAGTTCTCCCTTATCATTTTTGAGACTAATAATTTGATTTTCCTCTTTTCTTTTTCTAATCAAATTAACTAAAGGCTTATCTATTTTGTTGGTTTTTTCATAAAACCAACTCTTACTTTTATTTATTAATTCAATAGTTTTCTTATTTTCAATTTTATTGATCTCCCCTTTAATTTTCAGAATTTCCAATTTGGTATTTAATTGAGGGTCTGTAATTTGGTCTTTTTCTAGCTTTTTTAATTGTAAGCCCAGTTCATTAATCTTCACCTTCTCTGTTTTACGCAAGTAAGCATCTAGAGATATAAAATTACCCCTTATAACCGCTTTAGCCGAGTCCCACAAATTTTGGTATGTTGTCTCATTGTTGTCATTCTCCTGGATGAAATTTTCGATTGTGTCTATAATTTGCTCTTTCATCCATTCGTTCTTCAGGATTAGATTATTTAATTTCCAAATAACTTGTGGCCTATTTTCTCCTGGCCTTATATTACATGTGAGTTTTATTGCATCATGATCTGAGAAGGATGCATTTAGTATTTCTGCTTTTCTGCATTGGATTTTGAGGTTTTTATGCCCTAACACATGATCAATTTTTGTATAAGTTCCATGAACCCCTGAGAAAAAAGTATACTCCCTTCTATCACCATTCAATTTCCTCCAGAGATCTATAATACCTAACTTTTCTAGCCTTTTGTTAACCTCCCTAACTTCTTTCTTATTTATTTTGGAATTTGATTTATCTAATTCTGAGAGAGCAAGGTTGAGATCTCCCACTAGTATAGTATTACTGTCTATTTCTCCTTGCATCTCTCTTAACTTCTCCTCTAGGAATTTGGATGCTATACCACTTGGTGCATATATGTTAAGTATTGATACTGCTTCATTGTCTATGGAACCCTTTAGTAAAATGTAGTTTCCTTCCTTATCTCTTTTAATTAGATCTATTTTTGTTTTTACTTGATCCGAGATAAGGATTGCTACCCCTGCCTTTCTTTGTTCACCTGAAGCATAGAAGATTCTGCTCCAGCCCTTTACCTTCACTCTGTATGTATCTCTATGTTTTAGATGTGTTTCTTGTAAACAACATATTGTAGGATTCTGGCTTTTAATCCAGTCTGCTACCCGCTTCCGTTTTATGGGAGAGTTCATCCCGTTCACATTCACAGTTAAAATAACTATATCTGTATTCCCTGCCATCTTATTTACCCAGAGTTATGATTTTCTCTTCCCTTTCCCCTCTCTCCCTTCCCCCCTCCCCAGTACTTTGCTCTTGA
>JAJPUD010000707.1:179546-243118 GCA_023553655.1 Myrmecobius fasciatus | reverse complement strand
TCTCCCTTCCCCCCTCCCCAGTACTTTGCTCTTGAAGACCACCTCCCACCAATAATCCTCCTCCCTTTAGAGTCCCTCCCTCCCCTTTATACCTTTCCCCTAATCCTTCTATTAGTTTATCCCTTTCCTTTTCTCCCCTCCCTCCTACCTTCCCACAAGGAGGGTCAGTGCTTTCTTTGAAGCCAAATGTGTCTGATATACTCTCTTAGAGTCCAATCTAATGAGAGTAAGGTTTACACAATACTCATCGCCCTCCCTTCTTCCCCTCAATTATATTAGATCTTCTATGTCTCTTTATGAGATTTTGCCTTATTTTACCTCCTATATTTTTACTTTATTTTGCCTCCTTTTCCCCCCTCCCCCCTTTTTCTTTTTCAGTATGGTATCCCTTCTACCTCTAATTTCTTTTCCATTATTATCAAAGAAAAATCAAATTATACTGCCATTCTTTAAAGGATACCTATAGTAGGAATATAGTTCTCAAGAGTTTTCCTTTTTACCTTTTTATGTTTCTCTTGAGTTCTCTATTTGGAGGTCAAATTTTTTGTTCAGATCAGGTCTTTTCATTAGAAATAGGTGAAATTCTCCTGTATCATTGAATGACCATCTTCTTCCCTGGAAGATGATGCTCATTCTAGCTGGATAACTTATTCTTGGCTGTAATCCAAGTTCTTTTGCCTTTCGGAATATCTGGTTCCAGGCCCTTCGATCCTTCAATGTGGAAGCTGACAGATCCTGTGTAATTCTAATGACAGTTCCTCGGTATTTGAACTGTTTCTTTCTAGCTGCTTGCAATATCTTTTCCTTGGTGCGATAGTCCTGAAATTTGGCCACGATATTCCTTGGGGTTTTAATTTTGGGGTCTCTTTCTGGAGGTGATCGGTGAATTCTTTCAATGCCAATTTTGCCTTCTGATTCTAAAACATCAGGGCAATTCTCTTTCATGATTTCCTGGAAGATAGCATCCAGGTTCTTTTTTTCATCGTGGCTTTCAGGGAGTCCGATAATCCTTAAATTGTCTCTCCTGGATCTGTTTTCCAAGTCAGTTGTTTTTCCTAGGAGATATTTCATATTTTCTTCTATTTTTTCATTTTTTTGTTTTTGTTTAACTGATTCTTGAAGTCTTATTGAGTCATTTACTTCTATTTGTTCAATTTTAATTTTTAGAGTATTATTTCCTTCAGTTATCTTTTTTAGCTCCTTTTGTAGCTGGCCAATTGAATTTCTGGATTCAATGCATTCTTTTTCCATTTTGCCAGTTTTATTTTTCAGTGAATTGTTGTCTTTTTCCAATTCACCAATTTTGTTTTTCAGTGAATTGTTGTCTTTTTCCAATTCACCAATTTTGTTTTTCAGTTCACCATTTTTATTTTCCAGTGAATTGGTGATTTTTTCCAATTCACCAATTTTGTTTTTCAGTGAACTGTTTTCTTTTTCCAATTCACCAGTCCTATTTTCCAGTTTTTGATATTTCTGTTGCCCTGATCTCAATTTATTTCCCCATTCTTCTTCTAGCTCTCTTTTGAGATTCTTAATGCAATCATCCAGGTAAGCCTTCTGAAAGGGAGACCAACTTAAGTCTGCCTTTGTGGCTTCATCTGAGATTGTTTTCATAATGTCAGGATCTAGGGACTGTTCTATTTTTTCTCCGTAAAAGCTTTCTATGGTGAGAGCTCTCTTCTGCTTCTTGCTCATGATTTAAAGTTGGGATATTGGTCAAAAGCCGAGAAAACTGCAACAATTTATATTTGCCCTGGGGCAGTTTGCCGAGTTGACTTCCGGTCTGAGGCTGGTCGGGCTAGATTTGCACCAGGACCACGTTTTCAGCTTTTCTCAATCCACCCCCTTCCAAAGGCAGATCTGCCAAAGCACCTGCCCGCAAGCAGAGCAAAGTGGCCCAGGCGTCTCCCAGGAGCTTCCTGGGTGCCCAAAATCCGCCCCTCTATCGCAGCCCTGACTTCCACCCCGGCTGGAGTCCGATTGCGACCAGAGGCCGATTTCCCCTGAGGCTAACCTTCTCCGGAGTTCTTTCAAGGTAGATCTTTTATAGAAGTGCGTTGTAGTCCAAATGCTTGGCGAGGACCTCACTCAGCAACCAGTTTTAAGGCTTACTTTGTCTGGATTTGAGGGAATGTCGGAGGGAGTTCACAGAGAAAGCTGTCCGCAGTTCGCCATCTTGGCTCCGCCCCCACGCTTGATTTTAGCCTGTTTTAAAAGGCTCTCATTAAAGATGTAATTGTCCTGCTATACTCTTGACTGCTCAGACCCCAACTGCAGCATCATATTCTATTTTGGGTACTACATGTTAGAAAGGCTTGATACTCTGAAGAGCATCAGAGAAGAATGACAAAGATGGTTAAGGACCCTGAGGCAAGCAGATAAGATTTGATTGAAGAGTTGCATGTGTTTAACCTGAAGGAGAAAAAATTTGGGGGGAGATGATGGTTGCATGAATAGCTGTCATATGGAAGGGGATTAGACTTGTTCTACTTGGAACTAGAAGAGGGTTGAACTAGAAGAAGTTGTAAAGAGGCAGAGATTGGTTTGATGTAAAGAAAAACTCGCTAACAAAACTGGAGCAATTCGAATATTGAATAGACTATTACTGGAGGTAGTGAGTTTTCCTCACTATAAGAATTGGATCAAAGGCTAAGTGAACACTTAATTATGTTATTTGGTTCCTTTTTGGAGTAGGCCTTTGAAATTCCCTCCAGCTACAAGATTCTGTAATTGAGTGGTTAACTGAGTCCATTTTATTGACTCCATACATTCCCTTCAGTTGTATTAAATATCAGTTGTTCTTACATGAAGGGATTATTTGAAGGGGCATTTTAAATTCCTAATGAAGAAGTGAATCCTCATAGGGTTAGGCAAATGATTTTGTTTTCATTAAGCTTTTTTACAGTAGAAGAGCTCACTTAGAATCAGAAGACTGGATTCATCTTGCTTTGTATCAGCTGTGTGATCTTGGACAAGTCATTTAACTTGTCTTTATCCTAGTTTCTTTATGTGTAAAATAAGAACTAGACTGAAATGATGTCTAAGTACTAACATTCTATGACCCCTAGGGCCATGTAGTATTCTATGGCATTAGGCATTTGGGTTGGACACAAGGAAGAAGTTCTTGTTTCTAAGACCCTAAGAGTTATTGAGATTTGCAAAAAGGTTACAGAGTTGGGGGAGGTAAAGTTATTATCTCACATAGGGAATTCTCTGGCTTTTTGTGGGTGTATACCAACTCAATTCATTAAGCATTTGTTGTTATCCACCAGTCCCTGCCAGCTGCCTTCTATTGCTGTGGACTCCCTTGGGCCCCAAGATCAGGTTCTGAGCCTAATGCTAGGCAGGCCTGGCGAATCCCTGCAAGTGGCATTTCCTGTCTGCTTTGGTATATAGTCTGAGTGACTCAACTCCATTTGGGAACAGGCAACCTCGTTACCCCCTTGCAGTCCAATTAAGAAGAGGATCCCTCTCCTCTGAGAGAGAAGGTGGAAGAACATAGGGCTATCCCTGCCTCAAAGTCAGGGCAGTGGGGGAGGGTTAGTGACTTGGGTAGTGGAAGAGCACTTCCTCTGCTTCTTTCAATAGGGAATACCTGTTGAGTTATACTTCCATCAAGTGAATAAGGCTTCACAGTTAACTCTATCAGATGGATATGTAGTCCACAGACACTGACCCGTTATTTATGGAAAGAAACTGAGTATTTGACAGAGTAGAATAAAAAAAATTTTTTTGGACAGTATTTAAATCCTTGTCCTAGATTTTCCACCTCCTATATATCCTATATACACTATTTCTGAAATTTAGAATTATAAAATGATGTGAGCAAAAGAAACATTAAAAGCAGTATTGCAATTTTTGCAGTCCCATTTTTGGCAAGAAGATCATAATAGTTTATGGCATTATCTTCTTAGCTTCCCTCAGAGGTATAAAGAAGGAGTAATTAGTTTGACAATCCCGTCCCATCTCCACCTTAGCTTTATAAATGGGAAAATTAGATTCTAGACAGGTAAAGTTAACCTGCCCCCAAACACCAACAGGGATAGAACCAGGAGGAAAATTCAGATGGGAAAGTTGAATTCTAGACAGGTAGAATTAACCTGTCCTCAAACAACAGCAGAGATAGAACCAGGAGGAAAATTCAGATAATTCAGATTTCTTAATTCAAAATCGTATTCTCTGGCTACTGAATTGCCCTAGTATTTGCTTTTTTCTCATCCTGGCCATAGCTGCCCATGATTTACCCTGCAATCATCCCAGGGCAACTTGAGCTTTCAAAGTAGTTCAGGAAGCACAAACTTCATGGCACTATTTGTGATTTCTTATCATTGATGGTCCTTTCAGTCATTTTCAGTGCTATCTGTATAACACTTTAGGAAATTAAGACCTTGCTAATCTTTAGTCACAAGAAGATAGGAGAGACTTGATTTTTCAGTGTAGTTGCTATTACCCTTGAGTAGAGTTCCCAGATAATAGTAGTGAGGGGGTACCATAGTTCATAGAGTGCCAAGCCTGGTATAAGGAAGACTCCCAAACTTTTTCTTTTGTAAAGAGAAAACAGAATTGTAATGACATTGTCAAGGTCATTTAGGAAATCAATGGCAAAGACAAGATTAAAGCCAAGATCATCTAATTTCAAGTCCAAAGATTTTTTCCACTGAAATGAACTTTCTCTCTAAATCATTTATCTCCCAGGGAACTATGCTGCATCACCATTTCTACTACATATGTATTACTCATTAGGTGGTTGCTATTCAGCTGCTCAGTCATACCCATCTCTTCATGATCATGTGGGCTATACCATCCATGGAGTTCTCTTGGCAAGGTTATGGAGTAGTTTGCCATTTCTTTCTCCAGAAGATTAAGGTAGACAGATGTTAAGTCATTTGGCCAGAATCACAATTAGTTAATGTCTGAAGCCACATTTGAACTCAATTCTTCCTGATTCCAGGTCTAGCTCTTTGTCCACTGAGGTACCCCGCTGCCTCATTAGGTACCACTAAACAAACAGTCCTGGCCTCTTATTCTGTGCTATTCTGGGCTATTGCACCCTTGGGTATAATTCCAGGCATTGTTTTTTTCCCCAAAGTTCTTTGTGGAAGAAAGTAATGAGCTTCTGGGGACCATTTGTTGTTCATTCATTTTTCAGTTGGGTCTGACTCTTTGTGATCCTATTTGGTATGTTCTTGGCACAGATACTGAAGTGGTTTGCCGTTTCCTTCTCCAGATCATTTTACAGATGAGAAAACTGAGGCAAACAGGATTAAATGACTTGCCCAGAGTCACTTTGTCTTTTTCAACTCTGAATTCTGAGTCTATAAAATTAAAGGCCCAGATTTCCTGGGCTGGAAGAGATTGTAAAAGTTTATCTTGTTTATCTCCTTCCCTTTGAATAGCTCCTTATTGGACTTAAGGTTATTAATTCCATCCTGTTGAAAATATGTCCATAATTACTCATGTCAGTCAGAATTTTTATAGGTTTTAGAGTCTCCTGGAGTGCCTTTCTTTTCTCAGTGTTTGAATATCATGTAGGGCAAGGACCAGAAGCACTTTCCAGTTTTTACCTACCTTCCCTCTAAAGAGTAGAATGGGTTGATTAATCAGTTGGCCATAGCAGGAGCAAATTGGGCAAATGATATGTCATTGTTCTAGTATCTTATATCTGCTTGTGTATTGCATATATATGTATGTGTATGTATGAGTATGATATATATTATATATTTATACATATATATGCATGTGTATAAATACATATATATGTGGATATGTGTGTATGTGTGAGCATGATATATACTATATATTTATACATATATATGGATGTGCATAAATACATATATGTATAGGAATATATGTATGCATATGTATATGGACATATATGTATGTATTATATGTCAGTGCAGGGTAGCTCTAGCCCTAAACATTTTCAGTATGTTCTATTATCAGTAATTTCTTTAAAATTACTTCTTAGAGTTATGGGCAGTTAGGGGGTGCAATAGATAGAGTGCTGGACCTGGAGTCATGAAGACAGATCATCCTTTTGAGTTCAAATCTAGACTCAGGTACTTGCTAGCTGTGTGACCCTGGTCAAGTTATCAATGCTGTTTGCCTCTATTTCCTCATCTGTAAAACAATCTGAAGAAGGCAATGGCAAACCACTTCACTATCTTTGCCAAGAAAATCCCAAATGGAGCCATGAAGAGTTGGATGTGATTGAAAAATAGCTGAACAAAATAGCTGTCTCCCTCAATTATAGTGTGAAATTCTTGAGAGCAAGGACTCTCTCATTTTCTATCCTAATGCTTAACATTTAGCCAAGGGTTTAATATATTATTTGTCCATTCATTCGTTCATTGACAAAATATTTAGAGGCCAGTGGTTTCCTTTGGCTTTTGTCATTTTGCTGATAAGAAAACAGAGAAGGGGAAGAACATCTGAGATCACAGGATCATAGGTTAAGAGCTGGAAGTAACTTTACATATCATCTATTCTGACGTCTTTATTTTATAGATATTAAAATTAAGATTCAGAGGCTTCTTACTGGAGGTCACACAGGAGAGAGCTAGGGTGTTGGAACCTCATATGTGGTTGGACTGCAGTTTATTTGGCTCACAAATCTGGAGCCAAAACTATGGATAGAATTTTTGATTTGAACTCTGACTCTTGGGCACTGTCGATTGCAATGATTGCCTTCTTAGGAAATTATAAATTTTTATCTTCAGAGTGGACAGGAGTTCTTTCCCAACTCAGCTTGTGTGGGGGATAAAGTGAAGAAGGTTTAGTTTTGGATGAGATTGCTAGGGTATCTGGCTCCAGTGTCAATTGGGCTCTTAAGGGAAGCAATGTCTTTCTTTTGTGACGCAGATTTGTCTCCCTTTGGCCCCATCTGACATCATTGCCTTGACTGAGTACTAGTGAGACTGTGATTTGCACTTGGGAGGCAACCAAGAAAACATGATGTTATATGAGTGATTTGAGAAGAGGAGGAACACCTGATCCAAAGGCCCCTTTCTGAGCCTTGTAGTATAGCATACTTGAACTCTGCTCTTTCTGTTTGCGATTTGGGGGCTTCCTCTCTGTTCCTGTATGAAATGGGAAGGATAGTAATGGCTGTTGCTTCAGCAGAGCATGGAAGGATTTCTTTTTATCAGTTGTCACAAGACATTCTGATAATATACATTCTACATTCAGGCCAGAAACTTCTTTGGTTTCACGGAAATGATACAATGCAGGAATGGAATTATTTGGAACTGATGCTTATTTAATAAGGCAGCTAAAAGTTATGACTAGCCTTGATTCTGCATTACACAATACTGGATTTCTGTATAAAGAGAAAAACAGCACAAAACCAAAATAAACAATATACATAAACCCAAACAAAGTGATTTCTTCAGGTTTTTTTTTTATTATTAAAAAGACTTGGAAATAAACTACCTGCTGCAATCAATGATAGAATCATGTTAAAGTTTACTCTATGGTCAAGGAACAATGACCACATTAGGCATGAATTTCTAGGTAATGAGTGCTTTATATTGCATTATTAAATTATCCTATTTATTGGCTAGAAAACCACATAGCACAATTGGCTGCTGGAGTTGTTATTATATGATCTTTCATTTTCTTAAGCCAGACATTGTTATGAATGCTGCATTAAGATTGTACTTTCAGAGAATCAGTGAGTTATAGTTGGAAGGAATCTCAGAAGTCATGTATCTAATGCTATCATTTGAATGATGAAGAAAATGAACCTCAGAATAGTGAAATGTTTTGTACAAAGTAAATTATATTATTAAGTATAAGTTATTAAGTATAAGAGCTAAGACTGGAACCCAGGATTTTCAATTCCAAGTCCAAGGCTCTCCTGATTTCATTTTACTGGTATTTATTCTCCACGGTTCAGTCTTACCTCCCTCAGAGAGGTCATTTTATAGGACTAGATATTTTACTAAACTAAGGGAGAGTGTAGAAGAACATAAAACTCTAGGGGTTTTATTTTTTTTCTAGGGGGCAATAAAGCATTCAGCCCCATGACTTCTAAAATATTCTTGGAGATGAGAAAGGAACTTTAGTTACTTATTACTCATGAGCATCTTCTTTTGTGATTTATATAATAGGATTTTTTCTGGTCCTTGTGCTTCACAGGCAATATCCATTTGAACCCAACAGTCTTAGGAATAGGTTTGAGCAGAAAATTTGATGTTGGTAATTCTGGGGTTCCTAGGCAAATATACTTATTTCTTTTTTCCTTTTTAAATTCTTTTTTTTTCTTCTTTTTTTAGCTCCTCTATCAAGAATGGGCACGCTATGGAGTGTTTTATAAATTTCAGCCTATTGACCTCATCAGGTAAGACTTGAACAATAGAAACCATGGATGGGCTTAAGCTGTTGTTATCATGGAAAGTGGGGATACCCCAACAAATTGACTTTTAGGCAGAGATTCTGCCTTTAAAAGCCTCATTCTACTTTCCATTCTTTTGTTTCCTTTTCTCCTTCTTCAGAGTGGTATGAACAGTGGTGATGGGGAGGAATAGAGACTGTAAAAGAGAAAAAACAATGCCAATGTAACCTTTGTGTCTGAATCACCTTCCTGACATGAGGAATGTGGATACACTCTTAAATATTGCCCACACCCATATGATCGGGAGCTTTAGGATCTGACAAACTCCCAAGAGTAGTCACCAGTTCCTCATATATTCACAAAGTTCAAAAGTGAGTTCAGAGCCTACCTTTCATACCTACAACCTGTGAAAGCTTGGAAAATTCTCTTAATTTTTCTGAGTTTCAGTTTCTTTAGGTGTAAAAAAGAGGAGGTTGGACTAACTGATCTCTAAGGTACCTTCTGGTTCAAAAATCTATGATCCTATGAATAGTATATAAATTTATGGAATTTCTTTGTCATTTCTTTCCTCTATTTCTCACCATCTGGAGATAGGTCTTCTGCTTGAGATGGCATTTTGCTTTGGGTCAGTGGTATGAGGAACCATTTCACCTTTTTTCTTGATTATCTCATTATCCTACCTTTTCCTTCAGGTCAAGTAGGTTATTATTAAAATTATCCAGGACTCCTTTTAGAAACATCTCGAAAATCTGGAAGGGACAATGCCAATTCTTGCTGCTTAAGTCTTTTAACCTCATGCTATGGTATCGTCATTCATTTTTTACTGAATGTGTGGCACTTTGTGTAAGTTTACTATTATTTTCCTGCCCCTGGAAGAAGCTTCCTGGTCTTTGGAAGAGGAAGAAGAGAGAATTGAAACTGTTAGGTGGGAAGGCGAAATTAAAGACTAGGTTCGAGTTTCATAGACTCTCGGAGTTGGAGGGACCTTAGTGATCATCTTATTTCATAGGTGATTAAACTAAAGCCTAGATCATCTGGTGGCAGAATCAGGATTGGGACTCCAGTGCCCATCATATCATGCTGTAACTCAGCATCTGATCTGACAATTCCCATTCTTCTTGCCTTTTCTACTTCTTCCCTTGTCTGCTCAGGAATTTTTAGAGAGGAATAAGAGAGAATAAGGGCACCTCAGGATGCAGTTGTGTTGTGTCTGTGTAAAAGGTACTAGTTTTGTAATTACATGGCTTAGTATTGTGCCTGGCACCAAGTGAGTGTTTAAAATGTTTGTTGTTATTATTCATGAAGAATGTGAATTTTAAAATTTTGTATAGCCCATGGGAGAAGAATGTCTTATGTTTCTCTTTTTGCCTAAAGGAAAGATAGGTGGGAAGAGTGAACACACAATTATTAAGTACTTACTATGTCTCAGGCACTGTGGATTTTCCAAATAATATCTCATATGATCTTCATAACCACCCTGTGAGGTAAACTCTGCCAAGTGAGCAGGTCTTCTGGAAATCTTCCTATTTTGTGTTTTTGGTGGTCAGTGGAATGACTTTTGTTCTGGCGTCGACAATAGGCAAAACTCCTGCAGCAGATTCCTAATAGTATAGCCTTGAGCCATACCATTTTGCAGTATTAATATGTCAGAACTTCATCACTGGAAGTCATCAAGCAGAGGCTGGCTGACAACTTGTGAGGGATGTTGTGGACAAAATGTCTGTTTAAGCAGGTGTTGGAATAGATGGTGAATCAAGGTCCCTTTGAAACTTGAGATTCTGTCATTCATCAACCAGACCCCATGTTGGGAAATCTTACCATAGGCATGCTGCCTTAGATGCCTGTCAGATGGTTTGCAATAAGATTCAAGCTAGTGATTGAGTCCTGGCTATAAACTGTCCTAGTCCATGGAACTCATTTCCCCCTATGTCCTTGTTTGGTTTAATGTTCTATTTTTGTGGGATAATAGTGTTATTTTTGTTCAGTCATGTGAGACTCTTTGTGACCCCATTTATCACATGCAAGTCTACCTACAATTATGATCTAATTTGATGCTTACAACAACCCTGGGAGATAGATGAAATTATTATTCCCATTTTGTAGATGGAAAGAATGAATAAGCATTTATATTACCCCTATTCTTTACCAGGCATTGTGTTGAGCTTTTTATAAATATCTCATCTTATCTTCCCAACAACCCCAGGAGGTAGGTGCTATTATTATCCCCATTTTACAGATGAAAAAAAATTGAGACAATTAGAAGTTAGATGACTTGCCCATATATTTAAGTATGTGAATTGAGACCAGATTTGAATTCAGATTTTCCTATCTCCAAGTCTAATACTATATCCATGGCACCACTTAATTGGATAATTAATGACCCTCAGCTAAATGAGGTATGGCTATACTGCCTCTTTGGAAAGTACAAGTTGGAGTGGGACCTAACTAATCCAAAAATGGATAAGAAATCTGGTCAGCTTCCATAGAGCAATTTTTGGGTGGAATTTCTTAGACTCAAGGAGTTACACTCTGTTAACAAGTATGTGAGGCAGGAACTTTTATTAATTTAATAGACTTTGACAATAATTCACCAAATACTTCTTGAGCCCTTACTGCATACAAATCACTATGCTGGCTTCTAAGGATCATCAGATGAGAGGAGTTAGGGTTAGACTTCCTTATTCAGTATGTAATTGATTCTATTAGAATGATCATATAAATCTGGATGCACACAGTGTGTTCCTTCCATATACATGCCTCTGTGCCAGGCTTAAAGTTCCTATTTCCATTTACAGTGGCTTCTTCACCTTCATACATTCCTGTTGGAAACCTTGATTAACAATTCTCACTTAAACACACCATTGAGTATCCCCTCTTTCAACCTAATTCTTCTTCTGCTCCCAAAATTGAAAGGATATATTTGAAGGATGAAACATCAGGAAATAATCTTTCCTTGCTTCTAAATCTCTGGCCCCTGACTTCAAGCCAACTTAGCTGAATTAATAAGCTCCCCTAAAGGAGAGTCAAGAGACAGCATATACCCATCATCACCACTCTCTCCACCACCTTGACTACCATCTCTGCTTGGACTCTGAGGGAAATAGCTCAGGGCTCTGGGTCCTTGGAAATAAGTGTGCCACAAGCCCACTAAAAGTGCCTTCTACTTAGTCTTTACAGCCATGAGGGGAGAAATAATTGTGAGAAGGGGGCACATCTTCCTCTTCACTGCCATTTAGTTGTCAGGCAAAGGAATCCTGTGATTGGCAGCCACCTGGGTCCCTGATCCTGCTTTCAGTCCTACCCTCAAAGTTATTATTAAGAGGAGCAACTCCTATGGAGAAAGGACTGATTCACTGCCAACCAACTACCAAATATAAAGTCAGACAAGCCAAACTAGCTGAAGAAGTGGGGAACCTAGGGGGAGAGAGAAGATAACACATGCAAGTCAAGTAAGTACCTAAACTCCATATGCCCCTAAGACTTTGATGGAGACAGCCCATGATCCTAAATAAGAAGTCTTTGGAAAAAGCAATGGTTCAGACCTCATCATCCTGGTAAACAGCTCCTTGGCAAGTGCTTTGCAAGTGCTATAGTCACAGCTGCTGAAGACTCAGAAAGGAAGGTTCTTGATATCAAAATCCTTGGCACTGTCAATCATTCAAAACAGAAAGTGATATGATTTTATCAGAGTAATTGATATTAAAGAGAAGGCATCACCATGTGCTTTGGTACTGAACTCTAAAGACCATGAGATCTATCTTTCCAATTGTTTTGCTTTGAAACCTTTGAGCTGAATGCAAGGATCACCTTTTCTATTTGTATTCTCAACACTTAGCAAAGTTCTTTGCATATAGTAAATGCTTAATTAATGCTTGCTCTCTCCCTCCCACCTTCCTTTCTTCTTCCCTCCCTCTTTCCCTCTCTCTCTCTCCCTTTCTTCTTTCTTCTCTCCCTCCCGCCCTTCCTTTTTTTTCCTTTCTTCTTTCTTTACTTCGTTCTATCCCTTGGGGGCAACTTTGTTGTGTCCTGAGGATCAGGATCTAGGCAAGTTTTCCAAAGTTTGTGCCTTTAGTTGTTCTTGAAGAAAACTATGGTCCTCTCAATGAGGTGGCTATATGTTCAGTTGCTAATTGATGAGAGCCATATCTATTGCTCAGATCTGATGTAGATTGTTGTTTGCAAAAAAAGTTTTATCACTTTCCTTACCCCTCATCCTGTATTTCATCTTGGTAAATTTCTTGAAGGTAATGTAATTAATTAGCAAAAGGAGAGAGAAGGATAATATGGAGGAGAGGGGCTAAGATAGATCTATATGCAGTACTCTTCATCCATTGGTTATTGGCATTCGATTTTTTGGATTGTTGGCAAAAGTGGAACTTTATCCATGGGAGCACTATGGTCCATCTATCTCTGCAATAGACTTTCTGTCCTTTGGAAGTAATTGAGAGAAAAGAAGATTATAATCTTCAGTGCTAAATGTATCCTCCTTGGGAGAAGCGGAAAGAGATGGAAATAAATGGCCAAAGCTCTTGATATAAACTGGTGCTGCCAACCTCCTACATTATTTTCTGAATCACACCAGTCTCTCCTTAGGCTTTGATTTCTAAATGAGGATCCCAGGCGGCCACCCTGATTTTTGCTCCCTTTTATTCCTTTTTTTTTTAAGCTACTGACAAATCTAGCCCCTCCCTTTCCCTAAGGGAAGGGCAGGTGATTGGATCCAGTTTGTAATTTTTTTTTTTTTTTTTTTTTTTTTTTTGGCCACTGAAGGCAGTCACCTGCAGGTGAAGAATTTACTTTGGACTGGGTCCCTGATCTGGGCCTTTTTGTTTCTCTAGGACAGAAAGCTTGGAAGACTCGGTGTCTAGACATGGGTTCACCCTGCTAAAGCAGTAGCCTTTAGCCATCTGTAGGCCCCACCCCTTGCCTCATTTAGCTTTCACAGTCTTTGTGTATGTTTGTGGATCTAAGGACCAGAGACCAAGTAGGAAAGGATGCTTCAGGCTTCTGACATTATGACTTTGGAGAGGAAGAGATATTGGGTGGGCTGGAAGTGGAGGACACTATGATGTGTGCATGAAGGGAAAGACTTGTTTGTCAACGTTCATGAGACTATCTCTGAACTTTAAAGTACTTCTGGAAATGAGAGAAGTATCTGCAATAGGGAAAGAGGAAGGGAAAGAGATGGGAAGGTAGGATATAGCAAAGGAGAGCATCAGAGGAGAAAACAAGCATAATCAGAGAAATTCAGTGTAGGAGAAAGTACAGGGTCTAGAGTACTCATGAAGGCAAAAGATGGAGTGAACTCATAAAGATAGGAGAGGGAAGGGGTGATGCTTTGAGAGTGGGGAAAATGATGGAGCACATGAAAAGGATAGCTGAAATACTGAAGTAAGGTATCCAAAGATATATGCAGAAGACATTGGGGGGGGGATCCTGATATCCATGAATTACAGGGTCTGTGCCACCAATTACAGGCTTTAAAAAGGTCTTTTGTGTTATAAACAAAAGCTGAAGGATATCTGAATGGAATTAAAAAATATTTCTAGTGTTCCCTAGAAAGAAATATTCCCTCCCACCTACCCCATGCATTGAGTAATATTGTGGCTCAATTTGGAATAAGACTTCTTGGTGGTGACACCTACTCCTGTCACTTATTAACCATGTAGCTTTCCAGCTGTCAAATTTTGTGACTTTTATTCTATCTCTTGTAAGTTCTCTGACTCTGGAGTGAATGAATTATTTATCTCCTAATCTTTTCTTCTGGCCTTTCCTTTCCCAATCATTTCTTGCCGGCTAATAGCTATGGAGGGAATAAGTATAGAAACAAGTCAGGGGAGGAATCAAAGTGGCCCAGTTATAAAAACAATGTTATGAAGATAAGAGAGGCAAACAGAAGAGTCTGCATTTGATCCTAGAGTAAATAAGCAGCCATTGAAGTTTACTGAATAAAAAAGTGATATGGTCAGATCTGTACTTAAGAAAGTGGCAGCTGTGGATAGTAAACTGAAGTGAGAGGGGCTTGAGGCAGGAAGACCAATCAGAGATCATTGCAATAGTCTAGGTGAGTTAGTAAAGGCTTAAATAAAGTGGTAGCTAAATGAATGGGCAAAAGAGGATGAGTAGGAAAGATGTTCTGAAGTAAGGATTGACAAAAGTAGGCAACTGATTGGATATACGGGGTGATTGTAGGTGAGGATAATCTGAGTTGTGAATTTAGCTTGCTACTTCCGAAGGAAGCAATTTCAGAGGAAGGGTGTATTTGGGGTGAAAGATAATGAGGATTTTTTTTTTTGCTTATTGACTTTAATGTTCATATATTCATTAAGGGACATCCAGTTTGAGATGTGATATTGGGCTTCATAATATAAATATAGGGGTTATCTGCATAGAGTTGGTAATTTATTCTAGAGGAACTGAGATGGGAATTTAGGACAGAGCCTGAGGGAACAGCTACAGTTAGAGAGCATTATAAAAATGAAGAACCAAAGAAGAAACCAAAGATATTTTCTCTTGAGTCTTAGCATATTTATTCTTGCCTCCATCTCATCATCAGTCCCTGGAGGCCTTGGAATCAAAAGATTTAATTCTTCCCTCTTTCCAAGATATTAGCAGTATCTTCATTGTGGGTGTTAAAATATCACTATAAACAGAGGGCTCTTATGTGCATCAATATTATAATTAAAATCCTTTTCTCAAGATCCCTCAGCTCCCAAAAGTGTGTTTGAATCTGCCTGAATAGTTTATCTCTTATCTCCAGGAACCCATCTGAATCCACCCTCTTTAGCCAACAACCAATGGGAACATTTTCAAATGTTTTAAATAAAATAATTAAGAACTCAGGGAGAACAAATCTTGCATCCATTTAAAAAAGTTCATGTCTTGCTTCTTTAGCTCTCCCATGGCTTAAGATCTAGCTCACCCTAAGTTGTAGTGATAAGTGGGGTTTAATTGTTGTTTGAAGAGGACCATTTCATCAGAGAGGTGATGCCATGACAAGTGAATTGTATTTAAGTGAGGGGGGCTGAACAATAAATGATTGTTGATTGATTGATACATGATTGGTCATAGACATTAGAGTTAAAAGGGATCTCATAAATTATCCGATACAATCCTTTCATTTTACAGATGACGAAACTACCTTTTATATGACTTTCATTAAAATAAATTTTCCAGATTTAATTTTTTTTTAATCTGGAGGAAAAAGGCAACAGAGTACTTAACATACTGTTTGTCTGCATCTCTGCTGCCCTTTTCGTCCCAGTTGGTTGCACTCTAACTAAAGCCCAGCAGGTCGCACTGTTAGACTGCTGGTTTCCTTCTCTCTAGTCTTCCTTCCTCCTTGTATAAGGACTCCCTTGGCGGGGATATTCCCTTGGCTTTGGAAACCTCACCTCAGCAAGTAAATCAGATCTGTGTATCCTGTGCAGTGGAGGTAGTGTCGTTCTCCTGGGGAATTCCAGGTGTCTGGGCACAGTTCAGCATCTAATGATTCCCCTCCTTCCCCCCCCCCCCGCCCCCATGGAAACTTCCAGCCAACATTTGCCCAAGAGAGACAAAGATTATGGTTCAGAATGTAGGGAGGGAAGCTCCCCTGTAAATTTCCCAGTCATTGCCTTGTGGGCTGCTAAAAGGATGTGTGTGTGTGTGTGTGGGGGGGTTCTCAGAGCATTAGAGTGACAAGCAGATTGGTTGACTATCCTCTGGCTCCTGGGAGAGGAAGGGTTCCTCTCAAATGCATCTTCTTCTCCCATACCTCTGGATTCTGTTTTTTGGGACTTCCATGGACTCTGCAAGGCTAGTTCTAGAAGACTCTTTTCTGGTTAGCTTAAGCAGTGACATCTTTCTGTTTTTCTCTCCTTAGGTTAGACTTAATGCAAAAATTTGTCCAATATTATGTTAATTGAGGGAAGAAAAAATATTGCCTGGATTTGTAGAAGATGTAGCTTCAAATGCATTTATAATTCATGGGCTAGTTTCTGGGCCTCAGTTTCCACTAATGTAAAATGTAGAGGATGGACCAGATGACCTTTAAGATCATGTTCAGCTCTAAATCCTATTACACTGTGATCCTATAATGTATAATATTCTGAAATAATGGAAAAATCCAAAATAATAAATAATATAAAACCACTTGCATTTGCCTTCATCTTGCACTAAAGAATTTCTCTAAGTTGCAAAATTATTTTTCTTGATTATAATTTATGAAAGTCATCATAAGAATGAGTTATTCTCTGAGCATCTCACATCTGAGAGTACTGTGAGGTGAAAGGAAGATATGAAGCAAGAAAAATACAGAAGGATGAAAGGTAGGAGGAGAGTTAGCTCAAATGTCAGGATCTTGTAACCTACAAAAGGCATATGTGTACCTGAGAAAAAAAGTAAAGAGAAAGCCATAGCAAGCACAAAAGCTATTGATAACATAATTGTTATTATTATAAACCTTTTGGTGTTTTATGTGTTTGGGAATATTACCCAGCAGAGGGACCCACATGTAAAAAAATGTTTGTGGCAGCCCTTTTTATACTATCAAGAAAGTAGAAAGTGAGTGGATGCCCATCAGTTGGAGGATGACTGAATAAGTTATGGTATATGAATGTTGTGGAATATTATTGTCCTGTAAGAAACAATCAGCAGGATGATTTCAGAGAGGCCTGGAGAGACTTACAGGAACTGATGCTAAGTGAAATGAGCAGAACTAGGAGATCATTGTATATGGTAACAAGAAGATTATACAATAATCAATTCTGATGGACATGGCTCTCTTCAACAATGAGATGATTCAGACCAGTTCCAATGATCTTGTGATGAATAGAGCCATCTACATCCAGAGAGAAGACTGCAGGAACTGAGTGTGGATCACGACATACGTAGTATTTTCACTCTTTTTGCTGTTGTTTGATTGAATATTATTTTCTTTCTTATTTTTTTTCTGGTTTGATTTGATTTTTCTTGTGCAGCAAGATAATCATATAAAATATGTATGCATATATTGGTTTTAACATACATTTCTACCATGTTTAATATATATTGGACTACTTGCCATCTAGGGGAGGGAATGGGGAAAGGGTAGAAAAATTGGAACGCAAGGGTTAATGTCAAAGAATTATCCATGCATATGTTTTGAAAAATAAAAAGCTTTAATAAAGAAACAAAACAAAACAAACAAAAAACCAAAAAGAGAATATAACCCAGCATTCATGATGCTATTAACTATACATACAACTTGGAGAAGAAGGCATAAACATAAACATATGAGTAAACTCTTTGGGATCCCAATAGCTGCACAGACAACTTGAAAGTGGTCTTACCTTGTTTTTTATTTAGAAAAATAGTAGGGCTTTATTAGAAATTTTCTTAGAAAAATAAAAAAGGATCTCTCATCTGGACAGCCCCCTCTATAAGCAGCAAATATAATGGATCACTCTAAAATATCAACTCAAAGGTCTGATTCCTGTTTGATTTTATCTGCTGCTTGTAGATAAGAGTAGTAGAGTAAGAATGAGAATGATATAATTCTCAGGATTCTTTCCTGAAGTTGTTGAGTTATGTCCTGCATTTCTCAGTGGTAATAATTGGAGTAAAACATATTTCAGGTAATCTGCAAAGCCTGATAATTCATATTCAGATAATGCACTAATGCAAAAGTCAAAGCTCAAAGAGGAAAGGAAGGTTAGAAAGATTACTTATTTCTGTTTCTTTAGAGGGCATCACTGCAGTCACTTCCCATGTCTCACAAAATGAGATGTATACTTTTAGGCCATAGGAATGAATATCACCAAAGTCTCTTCTCGCCTTATTGTAGGAGTTGGTAATTTGGTACAATAACTCTTACATTTTATCCAGGCTCCATCAGTCTCCACAGGTGATGAAAGATAATGCTGAGAACATGAGGCACTTTCCTGAGCACCACTTCCTGAAGGTTAGAGAGAAATTGGTCAAATATTTGGCTCCTCAACTCTTCCTCTTCCCTACTTTCAACACTCTGCCAGAGTGATGCAGTATAGAAAATCACAAATTCCTCAATGATTACTCTTAAAAATTCTACCCAGGGGGTTACATTATTATTCCCCTTTTCCAAACTTCTCTATTTCTGTTGAAGGACCACCATCTTTTCAGGCTCTCAAGTGTATACCTTTTGAATTATCTTGGACTTGTCACTTTCCCTCAACCCACATGTTATCAGTTGCCAAATCCTCCAATTTCTCCCTTAATAACACACCTTGTATTTGATCCTCTTTTCTCTACTCATACAACTTTAGTCCAGACCCTTGTCAACTCTCACCTAGATTATTGCAATGGTCTCTTAATTGGTCTTCCTGCCTTTAGTCTCTCTCCACTCAAGTCCATCCTACACATTGCTGCCAAAGAAATTTAAGTACACATGTGACCACATGACTCCCCTACTCAGTCAAGTCTTTTGGTTTCCTATGGCTTCTAGAATAAAATGCCAACTCTGTTCAGCTTTTAAAGTCTTACATAAACCAGCTACAGCCTGTCTGTTCAGCTTCATTGGATATCACTCCCCTTCCTGTGCTTTGAGTAGCCAGCCAAAGTAGCCTTTTCTAGTGTCTCATACATGGTAGTTCATCTTTTTTGCATGGTCTCCCATGTCTGAATATACTCCTTACCTCTGCCACACAGACTCTCTCTTTTCCTTTATGATACAACTTGGGCACAAAGCTTTTCCCAGAGTCCCCAACTGCTAGTGTCCTCTCTTCCAAACTACCTTGTAATTGACTAATTCATCCTTATTAGTTTTATATTCTCTTTCTATGTTTGTATATCTATTTACATATATTTACAAATAAAATAAATATATAATATTTGAGTATATATTAATATGTGTATAAAAACATTGTCTTTCCCATTAAACTATAAGCTCATTGAGAATAAGGACTGTTTAATTTTTTTTTTTTGTAATTTGTAATTTTCAGTGCCCAGGACCAGTGCCTGACACATAGCAGGAACTTAATAAATACTTATTAATGGAAATTTGCTCAGCTTACTCTGATTAAAAAAAAATGTCATTCTTTTGATAGAAGAGCCAAAAATCCAGGATCTAGCTCTTGCAAACGTGTTTATATCTCTATCTTTTCCCTCTCCATTCTCCTCTAATATAATACCCTCCAGCCTCTTCCAAGAAAAGATTAACTAGCCTCAGTTATAACCACAATGAAACATTTAACTATACAGGCACCATTTTAAGATATTCCTTTTGGACTAGTTAAAAAATCATGAAGGTAAGGGCATATCTGGCAAGTACTTTTCTTCATTTTTTCTCCCAGTATGAATGTTCCTTACAAATTGAACTCCTAACCTCTAAAATGGTGTTGCCTCAGGTTGATTCTTTATATTTTATTATTGAAGTTGATTCTCAGGTTGATTCTTTATACAATAATAATAATAATCAGCTTTTATCTAGTACTTAAGGTTTATAAAGCACTTTGCATATTTTATCTCATTTGATTTTTACAATAACTTTTGAGTTAAGTGTTAGTATTCCCCATTTTACAGATGAGGAAAATGAGAAAGGTAGAGGTAAACTGATATGCCCAAAGTCACCCAACCAGTAAGTGTCTGAGGCTGGATTTGAACTCAACTCTTTCTGATAATTAGCTAGGTACTAAAGTGGATAGAGCAATGAGCTTGGATTTATGAAGACCTGAACTAGGTAATCACTGACCCCCGTTTACCTCAGTTTCTTTTCTGTAAAATGAGCACTTCAGTATCTTTGACTCCCAAATGAGGTCATGAAGAGTTGGATATGACTGAAAACAACCAAACAGCAATAATAAAACATTTCTATAGCCCTTAAATGTTTGCAAAGAACTTTACAAATATCATTTGATCTTGACAATAGTCCTGTAGATACTATTATTATCATCATTCTATTTTATAGATGAAGAAACTGAGGCAGAGGGAGGGCCATGCATCTAGTGGGTGTTTCAGGTTGTCCTGACTTCAGTTCTAGGTTTCTCTCTGTTGTGCTACTTAGATGCCAATGATACTTTGGAAATTGAAGACAATGAAGGTTTAGAAACATTAACTAGTTAGGTTAGCTAACTAATGAGGTTAGTTAGGAAAAGGCATCAAGCTCAGTTTCTGGCACAAGAATTTTCAGGCATAGTTAATACTCTTAAGGTATGATGTTGATAACAATTACTGTTTGCATAACACTATTTACCAGACATTGTATTAAGGACTTTACAATTACTGTCTGGTTTAATACTTACAAAAAAAAAGCTGAGAGGAAGGTACTATTATTATCTACATTTTGGAAATAAGGAAATTGAGGCAAGTGGGTGTTAAGTTACTTTCTAGACCAAAAAAAAAAAAAAAAAAAAAAAAGGACTGGGATAACTAGGGAAAGATCAGAACTAAATATTAGATAGTTTCCTGTGGCACCAGTTTCAGGAAGATTAAAGAAAGACTTGAAATTTTCCCTTGAAAAAAAACCCCTAACAAGAGATCTGGAACTCTTTAAGACAAATCTGACCCACTGAATTGTCTTGAGTAGAACGGTTAGTCAAGGTTCAGACAATGAATGATCTCCTTTGAGGGAAGAAGGATTATGAGACTGACATTTGAGAGACGAGGGAAATTACTGTAGTACAGAGGAGTTGATGAAGAGAATCAGGAAGATCCAAGGAGGGAAGTGTTAGAAAACATGTGTTATGGGGATTTGTGGAAGGTGGGAACAGTTACTGGTGTCCCATATAGCCCAAGGGCCAGGAATAATGAACTTTGAGGAAGGGATTTTATTGCTTTGAGAAAGAGAGTGGGCACGCTAGGTAGCACAATGGATAGAGCATCAGCCCTGAAGTCAGGAGGACCTGAGTTCAAATTTGGTCTCAGACGCTTAACATTCCCTAGTTGTGTGACTCTGGGCAAGTCACTTAACCTCAATTACCTCAGCAAAAAGAAAAGAAAAGAAAGAGATTGAAGATACTCACTTGAAAAATCAAATGATATGAGACAGGATCTTTGGAATATGTCCAGATCCCATAACATGAGGTATCCATAGGGGAAGATTCTTGACGTGTTGGGTAACCCATTGTATATATAACATATATAAAGCACTTTCTAAACCTCAAAAAGTAAGGTAAATGTTTCTGAAATAAGTTATTATTCTGGAGAAGGGTAGTAGTAGAGTGTAGTAGTGATGAGTTTAGAAATATGAACTGAGAGAAGATTCAATTTTTGCAAAAATGGTGCAATGGCTTTGTTATGGAAGTGAAGGATGGAGTTGACAGGCAAGAATAGGAAAGAGCCAGTGGGAGGAGAGAACATTTGCACTTGTAGAACAATTTAAAAAGCAGTAAGAGCCAGATTTTCAGTGATAGGTTAGCTTAAAAATGAATGGGGAGACAGGGAAGAGGGTGGAGATGAAGCACTCAGTGTGTATAACTATAGTAATCTTTGTATTTTTGTAGGTACTTTATAAAATCTATCTGATATATATTATACTTAATATATAAGTTGTATTTATAATGTTATATATTCATAGCATCTGAACTACTTCATACATGATACCTCATTTGATACTCATAACCACATTGTGAAACAGAAACAATGTAATCAGATATTCTATACTAAATAGCCTTACTCCTAACTCAGTGTTCTTTGAATTGTTAGGCAACCTCTCAGTGTGCAAATGGTTATACCACCATGTGTTATTTGTTTTTTTTAAGTTTCCCTTTAAAAAAACAAAAACATTTTCAATAGTATTTTCTTTTCTAAACGCATATATAGATAATTTTAAACATTCATTTTTGTAAGATTTTGTATTGTAATTTTTTCTCTCCTTCCCTTATTTCCCTCTTCTCCAAGGCAGCAAGCAATATGATATAGGTTAAATATGTGCAATTCTTTTAAACATATTTCCATATCTGTCAGGTTGTACAAGAAAAATCAGACCAAAAGGGAAAAATCCATGAGAAGGAAAAAAAAAAACTTTTTTAGTGAAAATACTATGCTTTGATCCACATTCAGTCTCCATATTTCTCTCTCTGGTTAGGGATGGCACTTTTCATAACAAGTCTATTAGAATTGCCTTGAATCATGCTTTGTTGAGAAGGGGATTAATCACAATTGATCATCATATAATCTTGGTGTTACTGTGTACAGTGTCTTCTTGCTTCTGCTCACTTCACTTAGCATCAGTTCAAGTGAATCTTTCCAGGTTTTTCTGAGATCAGCCTGCTTATCCTTTCTTATAGAACAATAATATTCCATTACATTCATTTTTTTGTTGCTTTTGTTTGACTGATTCTTGAAGTCTTATTGAGTCATTTACTTGTATTTGTTCAATTTTAATTTTTAAAGTATTATTTCCTTCAGTTATCTTTTTTTAGCTCCTTTTGTAACTGGCCAACTGAATTTTTTGGTTCAATGCATTCTTTTTCCATTTTGCCAATTTTATTTTTCAGTGAATTTTTGTCTTTTTCCAATTCACCATTTTTATTTTCCAGTGAATTAATGATTTTTTCCAATTCACCATTTTTATTTTCCAGTGAATTGGTGATTTTTTCCAATTCACCAGTTTTGTTTTTCAGTGAATTGTTGTCTTTTTCCAATTCACCAATTTTGTTTTTTAGTGAATTGTTGTCTTTTTCCAATTCACCAGTCTTGTTTTCCAGTTTTTGACATCTCTGTTGCACTGATCTCAATTTATTTCCCCATTCTTCTTCTTGCCCTCTTTTGAGATTCTTTATGCAATCTTCCAGGTAAGCCTTCTGAAAAGGAGACCAGCTCATGTCCACCTTTATGGCTTCATCTGGGATTGTTTTCAGAATCTCAGGATCTGGGGACTGCCCTACTTTCTCTCTGTAGAAGCTGTCTATGGTGAGAGCTCCCTCCTGCTTCTTGCTCATGTTTTTGAGCTGAGGTCTGAATCACCAGCAGGGTAGTCTGCAGCCGTTTCAATTTGCCCTGGGGCAGTTTGCCGAGTTGATTTGGGGGGAGGGGGCTGGTCGGGCTAATCGGCACTAGGACCACACTTTCAGCTGCTCTCAATCCACCCTTTGTCAAAGGTAGACCTGCCAAAGCACCTGCCCATAAGCAGAGCAAAGTGGCCCAAGTGTCTCCCAGGGACTTCCTGGGTGCCTAAAATCTGCCTCTCTGTCCCAGCCCCGATTTCTGCCCCAGGCGCACTGGTGTCTGATTGCAGCCAGCTGCTGATTCCCTCCACTTCTGAAACTGACCTTTTCCAGAGTTCTTTCAAAGTAGATTTTTGATAGAAGTGCGTTGTACTCCAAGTGTTTGATGGAGCCCTCACTCCAGAACCAGTTCAGAGTCTCAATTTGTCTGGGTCTGAGGGAAGGTCTCAGGAGCTCACAGAGAATGTCTGCAGTTCGCCATCTTGGCTCCGCTGCCCCCCATTACATTCATATATCATAACTCATCCTGAGTCTGTTTTTATGATGTTGCAAAGGGACTGTGATTCTGATCTTTAAGAGAGTGATTTTTTTTATCTGCCCTTTATTTCTAACAAGGTGAGGTAAAACATGGAGCTGGATCTTCATCAGGCCTAGACTATATCCAAAAACTAGGATTTGGGGGGCAGCTAGGTTGCGCAGTGGTTAGAGCACCAGCCCTGAAGTCAGGAGAACCTGAGTTCAAATCTGGTCTCAGACACTTCCTAGCTGTGTGACCCTGGGCAAGTCACTTAACCCCAACTGCCTCAGCAAAAAGCAAAAAAAAACAAACAAACAAAAAAAAAAAAACTAGGATTTGCCTTTTCCTTTCTTTTTCCCACTGAGGCAAAGGAACCGTAGGCAAGCAATGTTCCTTGCAGCTTTAAGTCAATAATCATTTGAACCCCACATGTTGTTCTTCAGTTGTTTCAGTCATGTCGATTCTATGATCCCATTTGTGGTTTTCTTGGCAAAGATATTTGGCAAAAATATTGCCATTTCCTTCTCTAACTTATTTATAGAAAAGGAAACTAAGTTAAATAGGGATAAGTGATTTGCCCAGGGCCACACAGCTAGTAAATATATGAGACCAGATTTGAATTCAGTTCTTCCTTATTTTAGGTGCTTTGTCCACTGTGTCACCTAGCTGCCATGAATCCTACATGTCTTTGTCCAACATCCTTTATCATTGTCTTTTTTACATCTCTTTAGAGAGCAATAATCTTTCAAAGTAGTTCAATTTGATAAGTAATTTTAAAGTAACTACTATGTTCCCACTTCTCTAAGAAGAACTAGGAAGTGAGGTCTCTGCCATTTGGCAGTCTACAATCTAGTTAGGTAGAGAAGTTAAGCAAATACAAAGCAGAAGAGAGCCTTGTTCTGTTCTCTAATTTGGAGAAAAGGCCCTGGCTCTATCACTTTTTATCATAGGGAGCCTCTGGACATTATTGGCTAAAGGAAGGAGTGATATGGTTGAACTTGTGGTTCAATGGTGGTATGGAAGATGAATTGAAGTGAAGAGAAACTTGTAGCTAGGAGTCATTTGTACCAGTCTATTTGAGAAGTGTTATAAACTAGAATTAGGGTGTGATGAAATAGATGGGGAGAGATGTGGAGGTAAAAGATTTAACAACTAATTGACTTTGTGGGGCAAGAGAGAAGGATGAGTTCCCAATTACTGTGTGGATTTGGTTGATTAGAAGTTTCCTAGAAGCATAGATTTAGAATTGGAAGAGACCATAAGGGTAATGCATCCAATGTCTTTATTTAGCAGATTAGGAAATTGACAGAAATCCAAGTAAAGGGTGTTCTGAAAGTCTTAGTGTGGTATGTTGGGGCAAGACTATAAAGGGTTTCAGATGTTAAAAAGAAAAATTTATATGTGAATCTAAGTAAAACTGAGAGCTACTGGAGTTTATTAAGTTGGGAAGTGATATAACTAAGTATATGCTTAAGGAAAATCACTTTGGTGAGAGTATGGAAGCTAGACTGGAATGGAGAGAGATTTGGATCAGGGACACAAATGAGATTACTGCAATAATTTAGGCTAAAGGTGATGAAATAATAGGTAATAGGTGATGAACTAAGATGGTATCTCAAGGCATAATATACATTTAAGTTGAGGTTCATCAAAATAATATAATAATATAATTATTATAAATATAATATAAAATGTAATAATTATAATAAAATAATATGATAATAATACTTGGTCCTCATTATTCATGGATTCCATAATCAAGAATTTATCTACTCATTAAAATTTATATGTAATCCCAAAATCAATAATCACCAAATAATTGAGTTGTTTAATGCACATGTTCCCAGCTAAGGTCAAACAAGGTGACATTCTGTCTTCTTGTTTCAATATTCATACTGTAAAGAAGTATCCTTTTCATGATTTATTTAGTGCTACATTTTTCTTATTTTTGTGTTTTTTGTTGATGACTTCACTGTTGAGTCTCTCTCTCATCCCTCCTGGGTTGACTTTCAATGTAGATTTTAATCTAATGTAGACCTACCTATATTTTATTTGAATACTCTGAAATTTAATCTCTGCAAATTCAGTCTGTTCTCATTACACACATACACATACACATATAAATCATTCTATACATACTTCTATTTATCAGTTCTTTCTCTGAATATAGATACTGCCTTTCTTCATAGGTCCTTTATATTTAATCTGGGTATTTAATCTGGCTTAGTTCCTCAAAGATTTATTATTATTATTATTATTATTTATTATTATTATTATTTTGCTGAGGCAATTGGGGTTAAGTGACTTGGCCAGGATCACACCTCTAGGAAGTGTTAAGTGTTTGAGGCCAGATTTGAACTCAGGTCTTCTTGACTTCAGGGCTGGTGCTCTCTCCACTGCACCACCTAGTTGCCCCCTCAGAGTTGTTTTAAAAACAATATTATTATTACTATATATGACATTCCCTTGGTTCTGCTCATTTTACTCTTCATTATTTTGTGTAAGTCTTTCTATGTTATTTTCTATATGGCAGCCATGTCTGAGGGGGTGGGGAAGGGAAAAAAAAGAAATTTACATGATCATGGATCAGCAAGTTGTATTTAATAGATTTGCAGTTTCATGTGCAATCATTTTCCTAAAATTATGCTATGCTATGAAAATGCTTGTTTTATCCCATTAATTAAAAGTAAAATAAATAAACATTTAAAAAAGAAAGAAAATTCAGTTTGTGTAATCAGATTATGCTTGAATTGCTTCTGTACTATCACAAAGCACAGGAAGAAATGATTAGTTTAACCCAGGAATCAATATCGTCCTGCTATTGAAAATTAGATACCGAAGAGAATTTCCCCTTGTTGCTACAATGAATGAATGAATGAAATTAAGGGTTTTGGGGGGTTGAGGGGAAGAGTAGGGAATAACTTTTTTAAATCATAGAAAATCCACATTCTTTCACTGTCAGAGACAGGTGCTATATTGAATGCACATTAGGCTGGTTTAGTCAGCTATTTCTTATGTTATTTATTTGCATCTTATAAAATCAGTTAAAATATTCATAGAACTAACAGAGTTTCAAGAATTATAGAACAGAGTTGCTTAGAGAGCTCAGAGATTATTTTGTCAAACTATACTTGAAGAGGAACTCCTTCTAAAGCACCCACCAGTGGGAATCATCCATTCCCCACAGAAGTACCATCAGCAAAGGGGAATACATTGCTTCCTGAGATTTAAACTTTTGGAATAACTCCCATTGTTATTTTTTTCTCACATAAAATCTCACAGAGGAGGAAACTGAAGAAAATGGGATTAAGTGGCCTGCCCAGGGTCATAAAATTAATATCTGAAGGAAAATTTGAACTCATGAAGATGAGTATTCCTGAATCCAGGCTTGACAATTTATCTACTGTGCCATATAGCTGCTTTATCAGATGCTTTGCTGACATTTAAGTATAATAAGCCTTAAACATTTGTTTGACTTAGTAGAGGCAACTTCAACAAGAAGACCTAAGTTCAAATCCTCCTGTGATCATATGCTGACTTTGTTGTGATCTTGTGCAAGTCATTTCACCTTTCAAAGACCTTTGATGGATTTTTAAGGCTACAACTTATAAAATAATTGCTGATCTACAATCTTAAAGTGAATTTTCTTACCAGAAGCTGCCTGTACCAAAAAAATCATGGTTCATCTTTGATGTTTGTTGTAGAAGACAAATGTACCTTCAATATAGAATTCAGTCCACCTCATATACATGCCTTTTAAAAATTTAAGCTGAACCATGAACTATAGGTTGCTCTGGGTTCCCTCTCTCTCCATCTCCCTTTTAAAATGTTTTATTTAATGTATACATATATTCGATTTGCCAATATTTTAACATAATTAACATGTAGTGGATATCCTGCCATCTAGGGAAGGGGTGGGGAAGTTGGGGGGGAAAATTTGTAACGGAAAGCTATGTAAGGGTTATTGTTGAAGAATTACCCACACATATGTTATGCAAATAAAATAAAATTTAAAAAAATGTTTTATTTATCCCTTTTGTCTTTACAATCATAATAGATTTATCCTGTATGATAAAATGAGAATGACTTTTGTAGATCAGCCATTTGGTTGATAAATTCTTTACTTTTATTTCAATTATTAGGCAGGATTTTTTTAAAATTAGAAAACCTATCAAAATACTATTTTGTAATTTATTATCTATACCACAAATCTGATGCAGATAAGCACCAATCTCTAGGAATGAATATTCTGTACCAATTCCATTAGCAGCATCAATTATTAAAGCCTTTTTAGACCATGGTGAAAGGTCAAGCTTCTCTAACTACATCTTCTGAAATCTCAGTTGCTATACCTCTATCCCTTTGTTCTTGAGTTCCACATATATACATGTGTGGATACCCATGTCCCCTTGTCATTTTCTCCACAAGTCCATCAGTCTATTATCTTTGGTAAGACAACATCAAAAATTGCATTACTTCACATCTTGTACCAGCTAAAGAAGTGTCTCTGCTTTGGGCAGGCTTGATAGATCCATCATATGTACACCTGCTTTTGGTGTTTAACAGTGTTGAATTGAATTACTAGTGCTTATTAATTGTACTTCATCCTTGGCTGAGAGTTCATTCTTTCTTTTTTTTTAATAATCTAGTGGTTTGTAAAGTTTATGTAATAATACAACCTTCTATACATCCCTTAAAAATACAGAAATAGAGTACTCCCTGATTTTTCCACCAGTAAACAAATTTGTGACCATATATTTTTAAAAAGTCATATTTTATTCAAATAAAAATTTGTATTTTTTATAAAATATAAAAAATCTTAAACATCTATTGAATTATGTGATAGATATGAATATTCATGTATGGCCAAAATCTTTTATGACATATACAATATATAAAAATAATATCATTTTTGATAAGATTAATGGGATTTTAGGAGTACAGATTTCTCAAAATCTGGTACTTTTTGCTTCTAGTAATTCTTGTTTCACCAAGATTGATATTTTATCTTTGTAAGAGATACAGAAGAAAAACCCATTTCATACAAATAAAATAGGATAAGAGTAGTAAAACTTAAAAGTATTTAACAAAGTTTGTCAGAGAGCTCTTTATTCACCTCTAGACAAAATTAAATGGAGTTTTCTTCTTCAAATGCTAGTTTCAGCAAAGTCTGACAAAACTTAAGTCTGTTAGTTGTTTTTGTTCAGATAAAGTATGATTGAATGTATGATTTGTTCATGTCAAATGGGTTATAAATATAAACATACTCAGAAATATGTCTTTAAAATAAATGATGATTAATTACTTCTGTAATTATCTTTTGAGTGTTTACTTTGCAATGTTTAATTGAAGGGCAGATGCTTTTTAACATTGGAAAATATGTAAAAATATTCTATAATGTTATGATTTTAACTATTTCATATATGCTTTTTTGTATTACAATACCAATTTGTACTCATTGATTTATTTAGATCTATCAGTTTTTAAATTGTTTCAAGGAAGGACATTTTTGAAATAAAAATTAATCTTTATTATTTTTATGAAAAAAATTCCAGTTTCTTCCTTTTGTGCCAATAATTTTTAAAGCACTTTGTAAGAAAAAAAACAACATGTTTGTCACTGGATTTTTCAAAGAGGCATATAATCAATGGACTTCTTTTTAATAATTATTCTTACAACAACTTAAAAACCTATATGTAGCTCCATTTTAATAGTTTAAAATAAGCAGCTTTTTTATTTACAGAACATGTGTAATTTTTCTACATTGACCTTTGCAAAACTTTTTTTTGTTCCAAGCTTTTCCCCTCCTTCCCCCAACCCCAACCCTAGATGACAGATAGTTTAATACATATTAAATATGTTAAATTGTATGACAAATCCAATATATGTATACATATCTATACAGTTAACTTACTGCACAAAAAGAAATCAGATCTAGAAAGAGGAAAAAAAACAACCTAAGAAGGAAAACAAAATGCAAGTAAATATTCACAGAAAGCATTAAAATTCTGTGTTGTGGTCCACACTCAGTTCCCACAGGCCTCTTTCTGGATGTGTATGACTAACTTCATTGCTGAACAATAGGAACTGGTTTGAATCACATCATTGAAGAAAACCATGTCCATCAGAATTGATCATCTTATAGTCTTATTGTTGCTGTGTACAATGATCTCCTGGTTCTGCTGATTTCACTTAGCATCAGTTCATGCAAGTCTCTCCAGGTCCCTCTGAAATCATCCTGCTGGCCGTTTCTTACCAAACAATAATATTCCATGACATTCATATACCATAATTTATTCAGCCATTCTCCAATTGATGGGCATCCTTTCAATTTCCAGTTTCTTGCCACTACAAAAAGGGCTGCCACAAACATTTTTGCACATGTAGGTCCCTTTCCCTCCTTTAAAATCTCTTTGGGATATAGGCCCAGTAAAAACACTGCTGGGCCAAATGGTATGAACAGTTTGATAACTTTTTGAGCATAGTTCCAGATTGCTCTCCAGAATGGTTGGATCCATTCACAGTCCCACCAACAACGTATCAGTGTCCCAGTTTTCCCACATCCCCTCCAACATTCATCATTATCTTTTCCTGCTACCTTAGCCAATCTGACAGGTGTGTAGTGGTATCTCAGAGTTGTCTTAATTTGCATTTCTCTGATCAATAGTGATTTGGAGCACCTTTTCATGTAACTAGAAATAGTTTCAATTTCTTCATCTGAAAATTGTCTGTTCATATCTTTTGACCATTTATCAATTGGAGAATGGCTTGAATTCTTATATATTTGAGTCAATTCCCTATATATTTTAGAAATGAGGCCTTTATCAGAATCTTTGAATATAAAAATGTGTTCCCAGTTTATTGCTTCCCTTCTAATTTTGTCTGCATTCATTTTGTTTGTACAAAACCTTTTTAACTTGATGTAGTCAAAATTATCTATTTTGTGATTAATGATGATCTCTAGTTCTTCTTTGGTCACAAATTCCTTCCTCCACAGATCTGAGAGGTAAACCATCCTACATTGTTCTAATTTGTTTATAATATTATTCTTTATGTATAGATCATGAATCCATTTTGACCTAATCTTGGTATATGGTGTTAGGTGTGGATCAATGCCTAGTTTCTTCCATACTAGTTTCCAATTTTCCCAGCAGTTTTTGTCAAATAGTGAGTTTTTATCCCCAAAGCTGGGGTCTTTGAGTTTATCAAACACTAGATTACTATTGTCATTGACTATTTTGTCCTGTGAACCTAACCTATTCCACTGATCCACTACTCTGTTTCTTAACCAGTACCAAATGGTTTTGATGACCACTGCTTTATAATATAGTTTTAGATCTGGTACAGCTAGGCTACCCTCATTTGCTTTTTTTTTGCATTCATTCCCTTGAAATTCTTGACCTTTTGTTTTTCCAGATGAATTTTTTGTTATTTTTTCTAGGTCAGTAAAATAATTTCTTGGGAGTTTGGTATAGCATTAAATAAATAGATTAGTATAGGTAGTATTGTCATCTTTATTATATTCGCTCGATCTATCCAAGAGCACTTGATATTTTTCCAATTGTTTAGATCCGACTTTATTTGTGTGGAGAGTATTTTGTAGTTTTGCTCATATAGATCCTGACTTTCCCTTGGCATATATATTCCCAAATATTTTATACTATCAGCAGTTATTTTAAATGGAATTTCTCTTTGTATCTCTTGCTGTTGGATTTTGTTAGTGATGTATAAAAATGCTGATGATTTATGTGGATTTATTCTGTATCCTGCAACTTTGCTAAAGTTGTGGATTAATTCTAATAGTTTTTTAGTTGATTCTCTAGGGTTCTCTAAGTATATCATCATGCATTCCATATTTCTTAAAGAACCACATTTGGGGCAGCTAGATGGTGCAGTGGATAGAGTACCAGCCCTGAAGTCAGGAAGACCTGAGTTCAAATCTGATCTCAGACACATAACATTCCCTAGCTGTGTGACCCTGGGCAGGTCACTTAACCTCAATTGCCTCAGCAAAAAGCAAAAAAAAAAAGAAGAACCACATTTTAAACTAATGTTTATAGATCAGTGCTTCATCCTGACTTAAAGATAATTCCATTAATGCAAAGTGCAGTATAATTTTCCCATATTATTTAATTTCATTTAAATATCTGTCAATTATATTGAACTGTTTTGATCATAGCTATCAATACATTTACAAAATAACTAATCTTGCCTAATATGTTTAAACATATTTGGGGAGGTAAAATTATTAACATTTTTAGTGTCTGCTGCTTCTTTCACTTACAGTGCGAGGAAAAAAAGAAAATGTTAGTTTCTCAATTAATTGAGTCATTGCAAAGGTCTTCATAGTACACATACAGTTCTTCTCACCATATGATCTGTAATTTTAACCATTTCAACCATATCTATAGCTTCTCCAGTATAATGTTTAGTTATTATTGTATCTCCTATTGCATAAGACTTTTTATATCTAGAAGTTCTATAAGTAGTGTAATACATGCAAGAAATCCTTTAAATATCTGCTGAAAATGTTCATTTGGCTTATTAAAAGCTCTACTTGTCAACATTTTTAGCATGAGCATTTTCAAGATGTTATGTCATTAGATTTTGTATTATCTGCAACTAAGACATTTTCACAAAGAAAATACAGTGGTCTTTCGACTTCATTAATAACAATACTTGAGAATTTTAGTTAAAAAAAAGTATAGCAACTTTTATCTTCTGGACTGTGTTTTTATACTTCATCTTTTTGTTCTCCCACTGCTTAAGTTCTCTTCTGAATTTCTATTTGTTTCAGTTGCTCCAATAGATTTGTATCCTTAAAAGTGTTCTGTCCTTCTCCCTTTCCCTGTCTCCTCTCTCTCCTTTCCCTTCTCACTTTCCCTCGTTTTCTCCTCACATCCTTAACCTATCTATCAGGAAGGGGTATTACTTCACTTAAAAATCAGGGAAATCTTAAAATTTAACAATTAAAATAAAATGTTGAAAATTTCAAATGATTTCATGCAAGAGTTTTCTATTTTTTGAAGTTGCATTTTTTTTGGAAACCAGCTTCTTAAGTTATATTTACTAAAAATAAATGACACTGAGAAATGTAATAGATATTGTTGTATTTCCTCACAATGATTAAGTAAATACACTTCATGTTCAAATACAGTAAACATTATGATGATAGAAATTATCTGTATAATTAACCTGTAGTTATTGATAGAAGTAAGTTGCAAATCATACCTATGTTGAGATTCATACATAGCCACTTAAATATGGCATTTGTACTTACTATATTAAATAATGTACCCTCTGGTCAGTTCAAGGTCGGTTGAAATTATTGTTTAGTTGTTTTCAATCATGTTCAACTTTTCATGACTGCATTTGGGGTTTTCTTAGTAAAAGTACTGACATGGTTTCTCATTGCCTTCTCTAGCTCATTTTACAGATTAGGAGAATAAGGCAAAGAGGAATAAATGATTTGATCAGGGTTATACAAGTAGTATTTGAGGCTGAATTCAGGAAGATGAGTCTTCAGCCCTTATGCTCTATCTACCTTATAATTTGGAAAATTCAATATAATCTAAATCATGATCCAGAGATCCAAATCCCTTGAAATTTCTTAATGGCTGTCTTTTTTCTTTCACAACACAATTATGGGGAGATATGCTGCCTTCTTATAACAAAAGCAACAAAATATAATTAAGGAAAAGCAATGAACACATAAACCACATTTAAAGGGGATGTGTATGAAATGCCTGCATTCATATACCTTCACCTCTTCAACAAAGAAGAAATTGATTTTCATAGCTCTTTTTCAGTGTCTTGGCTGGTTATCATAACAAAACAGCTGTTTCCCCCATTAACTTCTTTTGTATTGATCTTTTTAACATTCCTTTTTTTAAGTCAGCATTTTGTGTCTGAGTTGTCTATGAGTTGTTGGTTGTGTTAACATTAATTTGGTGTTAATATTTTCCCATGAGTTCTCTTCACCTCCTCTACCTCCTTTATTCTGTATTCCTTGAAATTACTAAAAATGCTTTCTCCCCACTGAAAAGATTTCTCACTGTGCTTCCACTTTTTTATCCCTTGAAGAAGATAGTGATTCACCTATTGTGGGGGATTTAGTTCATTGAATATGTATTCAGTAGTTCTCCTGGCTCTTTAAGATCTCTTAAATCTTTAATCCCCTGGAAATGTTTTTGTCCTTTATTTTCTCTTTGTTTTTTTTTTTTCTTTTATTGTAAGCAGTGTTTTCATATTCTTTTATTGTTTATTTAACCTTAATGACTATTTATTTATGCATAATTCTTTTTTGTCAAGTTGTTAAGTTGAAGAATAAACAGCTGAAAGTAGAAAACAACTCTTCTGTAATTTTGCCATCACCTTAAATCTCATTCCTGGATTTTTTATTTTATTTTTAAATTTTAAGCTAGTTGTATTCATTTCCCTCAAATAATTTTCTCTTCTGAAACACCTATCTTCAGTTAGCAATATATGAAAATACCATGATGTTAGTTTCTCTCTTAGGATTTGTGAAGCTTCTTGAGACAGGAGCTTAGTGCATAGCCTAGGGAGTATCTGTTAGTGAGACTGGAATGCTCTGACTAGTGAATATTCAGGATGGCAATAAGACCCTTTTATTTTAATCATTTTTTTGATGAAAATCTCCATGAAATTAGACTTTCTTGCCATTTTAAAGAAAAACTATGGACCATAATTTTATTTTTTTTTTATAAAATACATGTAAAGATAGTTTTCAACATTTACCCTTGCAAAAGCTTGTGTACTAAAATGTTCTCCCTCCCTCCCACTCTACCCTTCCTTAGAAAGCAAGTAATCCAATATAGGTTAAATATGTATAATTCTTCTAAAAATATTTACACATTTATCATTCTGCACAAGAAAAATCCGATCAAAAAGGAAAAAAATGAGAGGAAAAAAACTGAGTAAACAATAACAATAAAGGTGAAAATACTATGTTGTGATCCACACTCAGTCCCCATAGTCCTCTCTCTAGATGCAGATGGCTGTCTCTATCACAAGTCTATTGGAATTGGCCCATCACATCATTATTGAAAAAAGCTTAGTTGATCATATCATAATTTTATTGTTGCTGTATACAATGTGCTCTTGGTTCTACTTATTTCACTTAGCATCAGTCATGTAAGTCTCTCCAGGCCTTTTTGAAATTATCCTGCTGATTGTTTCTTATAGAACAATAATATTCCATTACATTTATATACCATATTTATTCAGCCTTTTCCCAACTTGTAGGCACCTATTCGTTTTCTAGTTTCTTGCTACTACAAAAAGGGCTGATTCAAACATTTTTGCACATGTGGTTCCTTTTCCTTTTTTTATGATCTCTTTGGGATATAGACCCAGCAGAGAAACTGGTGGATCAAAGGGTATGCACAATTTTACAGTTCTTTGGCCATAGTTCTAAATTGCTCTCCAGAATGATTGGATCAGTTCACAACTCCACCAACAATGTCTTAGTGTCCCAGTTTTCCCATATCCCCTCCAACATTCACAATATGTTTTCATGTCATCTTAGCCAATCTGAGAGGTGTGAAGAGTTGTCTTAATTTGCATTTCTAAATCAATAGTGATTTAGAGCATTTTTTCTCATATGACTAGAAATGGCTTTCATTTCTTTCTTTAAAAATTATCTGTTCATATCCTTTGACCATTTGTCAATTGGATGATGACTCATATTCTTATAAATTTGAGTCAATTCTTTATATATTTTAGAAACAATATAGACAGTAATTTTAGAGACAATAAGGTACAATGGAAGTAGCAGTGAAATGGGATCCAGAGGACCTAGGCTTAAGTCCTGGTTTTGCTGTGATAGTACTTAAATGTCTCCTTTCTGACCCTAAGTTTCTTCATTGGTAAAATACCTCCTTCTTAGAGTTAGTTTAAGGAAGGAACTTTTGAAAGTACAGTATATATGTATAACAATAATAATAACTGACATTTACATAGCATGTGCTTAAGTGCCTTATAGTTATATTCTCACTTGATAAAGCAACTCCAGGAAGTAGATGCTATTATTATCATCCCCATTTTACAGATGAGAATACTAAGGTAGGGAATAGTTAAGTGACTTGCCCTGGATCATACAGCTGGTAAGTTATCTAAGGTAGAGTTGAACTCAGGTCTTCCTGACTCCAAAGTTGGCTCTTTTTACAAATGTGAGTTATGATTTAACTCATAATTGATGAGTTTAGGTTTCCAATATGAACATTCAATGTTGTTTTGGAGTTTAATGCAGTAATAATCTCCAAACTATTGAGGTGGGTTGGCTTTGGAGTTCATAGGTTTTCTTTATATAATTTTTCTATCTTTGTTTTTGCTGTTATCTCTTTTTTGTTATTGATGTTTTGGGATCTTAACAATTTCTTTACCATCTTCTAAATCTTTAAGGTAAGTTTAGAGAGACAGTCATCAGGTGTGTTATAATTAAATACATATCAATAACATATCTGGATCTGAATGAATCTCTACCTCTGCTTGAGTCTGATTGGTCATTCATTACATGTGAAATCATGCAAATTATATTTCTACATTACAAAAAAACAAGAAAAATGAGAAAATTATATTTAAATTTATACTCAGAGTTCATCACTTTTCTTTCTGGAAGTGGATAGCGTTTTAAATTATGAGTTCCTTGAAATCATCTTGAATTGTTGTATTGATCTGAGCAATCTTTCATAGTTGATTATGTTTACAAATTGCTGTAACTGATCCTGGTTCTGCTCATTTCTCTTTGCGTCAATTCATATAGGTCTTCCCATTCCTCTCATTTCTTATAGCACAATGATACTCTTTCACAATTGTATGCCACAATGTGTTCAAACATTTCTCAACTTATGGACATCCCCTGGATTTTCTATTTTTTGCTACCACAAAAAGTTACTAAAAAGATTTTTATACATTTTATACATCTTCTTTTCTTTGATCTCTTTGGAATACAGATCTAGTAGTGGTATTGCTACAGAAGAGAATATGAACAGTGCTATAGCCATTTGGGCATTGTTCCAAATTATTCTTCAAGTGTTTTACTAATACACACTTCTACCAATGGTTTATTAGTGTACAGGAATTTTCCTTCGTCCTTTCCAGTATTTGATATTTCTAATAGATGCAAGGTGGTACCATAGAGTTGTTGCATTTCTCCAGGTAATGATGATTTAAGGTAGTTTTTTTCATATGATTATAGATAGGTTTGTTTTCTTCTTTTTAAAATTATCTATCCATGCCCCTTGACAATTTATCAATTGGGGAACATATAATATATACACATACGTACACATGCATATGTATATATGTATTTACACACATACATGCATATATATACATGTAAATTTAACTAATTCCTTATATATTTGAGAAAAGAGGGCTTTGTCAGAGAAATATGCTGTAAATTATTTTCAATATTACTTCATTGCCCATGAAACCTTTTATCAATTTAATTTCCCTATTTATCTCTTTTAATTAGATGTACTTTGTTTTATTTAAGGTCATGATTGCTATCATTGCCTTTTTTAAAAATTTCATCTAAAGCATAAAAAATTCTGCTCCATATTTTTATTTTAATTCTCTGTGCATGTCCTTCTATTTCAAGTCTATCTTCTGTAAACAACATATTTTTGGATTCTGGTTTCTAATGCATTCTCTCTGCTTCTGTTTTGTGGGTGAGCTCATCAAATTCACATTTGCAGTTATGATTATTATGTATTTCCCTCCATCATATTTTCTTCTGCTAATCCTTCTCTCTCTTTTTATCCTGTATTTCCTCAAAAGTCTCTTTTGCTTCTTAATACTTACTCTTCCTTTTTTCATTTCTTCCTTCTCTCCTTTTTTTGTCCCTTTCCTTTCCTATTTCCCTATTGAGTAAATGAAACTATGATACTCAATTGAATGCAAATGTGTATAGGTATACATACATATGTGTATATATTCTTCCTTCTTTGAGCCAATTCCAATGAGAGTGAGGTTCAAACATTGTTGATCACTTCTCTCTATTTTCCCCTCCACTGTAAAAGGGTCTTCTTTGCATATCTTTTTTATGTGAAATGATTTATTCCATTCTACCTCTCCCTTTCCCCCCTTCCTGCAATGCATCCCTCTTTCTGATTTCTTCATTTTGGGGGGGAGGGGAATGATCACAACATAAATGACTAATAATTGTACCCTTTATGTAAACTGCTTCTATCTGCCCCAAAATGATGAAGTTCTTAGGAATTATGTATATCATCTTTCCATACAGGAATGTAAACATTTTTAATTTTATTGAGTCTATTAGGATTTCTCTTTCATGTTTATCTTTTTTATACTTCTCTTGAGTTGGACAGGTTATTCTTGGTCATGATCAGCATTGTATCAAGCTTTAGGTATTTTTAGGCTACTGTTTTCAGAACTAGTTCTTGGAATTTGAATGTTTTTGATGCTTTTGAGGCAATCTGGGGAGAGTAGTCACTGCTGTCTTGGTCTGCACACTGCTCTTTACTCACGGATAGTAAGGGGACTGGGTCCTCTTCTCTTCTGCTGTAAGCTCTAGTGTTCCTTCTTGTCCCTGTTCCTTTGTGATCAATCCTGCGTACTTCTCTCTGTCCTGGAATTGTAACCAGAACTGTATATGGGCAGTCAGGTTTCTAATCAGCATCAGCTGCAACAGTGCCAGCAAAGGGTCCCTTGTAATCTCTTTCTAACCAATTGTTTGATCCCCTTACCGTCTCCAGGCTGAAGAGCTCCTAAAATTGCTGTTTCCTGCTGTTGTAGCAGCCTCCAAGGCTTACCACTGATGGTGCTGCTGCTGTTGCACTCTGTACTTTACCTAGTCTCTTCTCTAGTGCCATAGACCTTGACTTCCCAAATTGTCTTTGTCTGGAAAAATGTCTCACCCTGGCATTTGTTGGCTCTGCTAATCCTAAATTTCATTTGAGGTATTATTTTAAAGTTTTTGGAGGGGAATATTGAAAGATTTGGCTGGGTTGCTGCTTCTAATCTGATATTTTGGTTCTGTACCTCTTCCTTTGCCCTTAAAGCAAATTATGTTGATTTTGTAATATCTGTGTTGATTTGTAATATCTATATTATAATACCTATATAGCTCTATATTGATTGTTGACTTTTTTCTGACTGTTGAAAGGTGAGATTGATGGAAAATCCATTTACATACTGTAATTCCTTAATAAACATTTATCACATTAGTGATTATATAGTTGTCGTGAGAGATGAGTCTGTGAACTTTTTTCTTGTACTAATTTTTTGTTTATTGATATATTTTAAATGGTTTTTCATGTGTGCTAATTCTGTCTCCTTAAGTAGATTATAAGGAGATAAGAGGTAGGAGTAGGAGAATCTAAGCCTTTATTATCTTCCCTTTACCATCTAGTATAAAAGCTGAGGTTCACAGTGATTTATAATTGTAAATAACAGATGTATGAATAATAGGCTAATACTAACAATAGACTCGGAGCATAAAGTACAAGTTAAATTATATTACATAAAATGCTCCTGTAGCATAGGGAGGCAATGTGGCACAGTGGTAAAGTTGCTGGATTTACAGTCAGGGAATCTTGGTTTATATCCTAACTCTTTCCCTTGCTCCTTGGGTGAACTTGAGCAGATCACATAACTTCTTTGTAGCCCAGTTTATTAATTTTAAAATGAGGAGAGAGTTGGATTGAATGGGCTCAGAACCCCCTTCTTAGTTTTAAATTTATGATTTTATATCTAAATAAAGTTGTACTGGGTAAACAGCAGTTATTCTAGTGTTAACTGGTTAGAGTTAAGTCTTTTTAGTGTCTGGTATATTCTCTATGGAGAGTCTCTGAGAAGGCATGTATCCAAGTCCACCAAATGAGAAGGCATCGGTGGGTTGCAATTTACTTTAGTTGAGTGGCTGTTATTATTCATCATGCTATGAAATATTTGAAGGATCAGGGTAAATAGAGGGCTTTGCATGCAGTAGATTGTTGACTGCCTATATGACTTCTCCATTCCTTAGTGTTTCCAGTGAAATAGGGAAAGAGAGAAGCTCAGAGGAAAGGGGGGAAGGGAGGGAAAAGTTTAGGAGGCTAAGCAAGAGGGCAGCAAAATTCAGGTTTATCCTTGAACCCTTTATCTAAAAGGAGAGAGAGGAGGAGAAAGACACATAGAACAGATAGCATTGAACAAAGTGGAAAGAACATTTATAGTAAGGAGGACTGGGGTTGAATCCCAGGAGTTTCATTGACTATGAAATCATAGTTAAGCTTCTGAGCCTAATTTTAAAAAAGCTTGGACAAAAGGGATTATAACTATAGTTACTCTCTGCTCCAGGTTATGTAACATTGGTGATTCATTTATGACATAAAAGATATCTATCTCACTTACTGAAAATCTAAAGACTTCTTTTCTGGGAGTTGTTTTCTTGGGTTGAAAGAAAGCAAATCAATTATAACATAGAACTGTAATAGTAAAGAATTCTTTGTAGAGTTCCTTTTGTATACTTATTTAGAGAGATCCCTGACACATTCACTTTATTTCCAAAAGGGTTTCCTAAAATAAAGAGTCAGTTAGTGTGGTTTTTAGTATTCATTGAGAATCCTCACTTTGTCCTAGGAAATATATTTCTTTCTTAGGGGTATGAGTAGGCATGCTTCATTTTTGTACTCACCTCCAATTCATGGCTTTGCTTTATGGTTCTCTGTTGTCCTTTGCTCTAATGGAACGCAATAACCACTCTCCTTCTCCAAATATCTGAAATTTCATTGCCATGGCAGCCCTCTTTTAGACCTCCTCATTCCCTAACTCTCCTAAGGTGAAGGCTCTACTATCTCAAGACCAATTCCTGTCCTGTTACATTAGTCCCCATAATTATAATAAGAATTGTATATTATATATATATATATATGTGTGTGTGTGTGTGTGTGTGTGTGTGTGTATGTATAATATATATGTATGTGTATCTGTATCCCTATTTGCATCTATCATCTTTCTCCCTCTCTCTTTCCCTCTCTCTCATTCTTTTCCTCTCCCTTTCTCTCTCCTTCCTCTCCCTGTTCCTCTTCCTTACCCTCTTCATTCACTCAACTGAATTTGCTCCAAAGGGGAAAAGTTCCTAGTTATACTTCTGTATAAGATTCTATTTTGTAGGACTATGCAAAATAAGAAGTCAGGAAATAGTTAGGCTAATGCAGGGAGATGGGATACACACATATGAAAGAAATGAATGACATAAAGAACGGAGAAGTAATAATTAACAATATTTGTATGGTGTTCAGTGCTCAAGTGGAAAGTTTTTGTGATTGGTTCTATATGAAGTTGACTAGAAATTGTGAATTTCATGGAAGAAGTGAACTTGGGGCAGAAAGTAGTTTTGAAGGAGATAAAGGACATGATTTGATGAGATGCAACAATTCAGATTTCATGTTAGAAGAAAAAGGAAAAAATGTAGCAGACAGTATGGATTAAACAAGAGGAAATGGAAGAATAATTCAGAAGGTCACAACTAGGGGAAATAATTCAGAGGAATTGAGGAAAACTCACAAGTTGAGATCCCATGGAAGAAACAAAATGATCTATGGAATTTGGGGGGAAAAGAAATTATAGAAAGAAATAATAAAGTTTTTCCTGAAATTTAGGAAGTTGTAAAACATGGGGGAGGAATTTTGATAAACTACTATACTAGATTTATTTGCAAGTCAGAATGTCTAGATTTGTGTCTATCACTCTTTTGATCACAAGCAGGTCATGTAAATCCTCTGAACTTCAATTCTTCTGTGAGATGTGGTAATAAAGAATCCCTTTGTCTACTTTATATTCTGTGGAAGACAAGTGCTATAGGCAAATACGAAGGGAGTGGTCGTTCTTTCTAAGGAGTGGGACCAGCATTTGGATAAGCTACTATGGATAGATTTCAGCTCTGAGAGCCAACCCTTTTGCCACGTGTCTCTGGAACCTCAAAACTTACCATCTCTGCTAATGATATTCCCTTGAGTAATGTTCCCCACCCACACCACATGGGTATGTAACCAACATAAACAAAGACTGTTTTAAGGCATTGAATAACATTGTTGGGACACACGTTACAACAACAACCCCAAGATAGCTAAATTTAATTAGCTGGGCACGCCCAAGTATTGTGTACAGCCACATGCCTCTGTTTTAGGGGCGGAAAAAACCCAGTATTTTGTGGGCCTGGAAGTCAGAGACAGAAGCAAGAAGAGAAAAAAGTAGCATTAATTCAATTGTACTATTCGGGTCTCAATCTGGAAGAACCATGCCCTTCTGTATCACTTTTGGGAAGATCTCAAAGCACTTAAAAACATTTGATGTAGTCAAAAATTTCTGTATTTGGAATCAAAGCTATAAGTTTGAATCCTGACTGCTACTTGGTATCTATATGATTTTAGGTAAATATCTTAACCAATATCCCCCCACTTTTTTAAACCTCATGTATAAGAGGAAGGAGTTTTGATGAGATTGCTTCTAAGGGCTTTTCTAATTCTAAATTTTTGAGCATAGAATCTATGGATATTATTATTTTGCATTTAGGCAATAGCCAAAGATTTTTATCTGCCCATTATAGTTTGATCCCTTTGGCACAGTAGAGTTGAATGATGATTAGTAAACATAGAGATTAATTAGTAAAGCTTTTTTTTCTGAGCCCCAATTGGGGAAGTAGTTCTGAATTGTTAACCTGACCCCATTCTTTTCTATTATTGTTCTATTGTTCTATTCTTTCTATTATTCTATTATCTATTACAGGTTTTATATATTCAGTAGCTTGATGACTATGGTCATGAAATAAATCAACAAACTTATTATGCTTCTGTTTATATTCTAGGCAATATATAAAATATATATAGTATTATATACTGAATTCACTTTTAAAAATAGTTTTTATTGGTCTTTTTAATACCAGTTTCTGATTTACCTTTATTTCCTTGAATCTTCCCTGATAGTAAATCTTCCCTTATAGTATAGTTTATCAACACCTGAATTTGGCAGTGCATTTCACAATCTGCACCTGTCCAGCTCTCTTACCAAGTGGAGAAAAATCTTTTTTGATTATCTATTTTTTAAGGCTAAGCCAAGTCAAATTTAGTTTAGTTGGCTTATTAGTATTATTTTCATTTATGTTGTTCTGATGATTGTGTCATTCTCTTGATTATTCTTATGTCATTGTATCAGTTCATATTATCTTCCCATTTTCTCCAAATTCTTTGAATTCATCTTTTCTTATAATACAATAGCATTCTATTATATTAACATGAAGCAGTTTTCTCAGGCATTGCCTGATTGTTGGTTACCCAGTTAAGATTATTTATCAAACTAGACATGGTCAGAAGAAGAGCTATATGTTGCACAGTTTTGGAATTGTTTATTACAGAAAGAGTAAGGCCAAGGTTGATTTTTATAGCTATTTTCAATTCTGTTAACAGTAACAATAATAGGATATTGAGAGGAAATTGGCATATATCTCTTGGGTTGAGACAATCACATTTTACACAGAGTCATATTTTACATAGTTGGAGATGCTTCATGTAGCATTTGAATTATGTGGGCAGGAAAGCATCTTTATTATCTATCATGTTCTTAAAGATCTTGAAAAGTGGAAAAATCAGTGGACTTGTCAGATCTGAATTCAAATCCCAGCACTGCAATTTACCCACTGTATAACTTTAGATAAATTGTTTTATTTTTTAAGACTTCAGTTTCCTTATCTATAAAATAAGATCAGATAAGATTACAGTGGCCCTTAATGTTACAGACTCCATTGATAGTTTGAGAATGGGCATATAGACTACATTAAGCTAATTGTTTCTTAAAATGCACAAAATGAAATACATAGGATTGCCAAGGAAATAAATTATATTGAAATAGTTATCAAAATATTAAAAAAAGAAGCTCAAGGTTTCCAGGTTAAGAGATCTTTTCAGGAGGATATCTCTAAGGACTCTCTGAGCTCCTATGATGCTATGAGCCCTATGCATTAGAAGCTTTTTTGTAAACCACAATGCAATGTGTAAAGGAATAGGAGCTCTTGTTACTCTAATTAAAGTTCTAGAGGAACACTTATTTTTTTGATATATTCATTTTAATACACATTGATTTATGAATCATGTTAGGAAAGAAAAATCAGCAAAAGGGAAAAACCATGGGAGAGGCAAAAAAAAACCAACCTCCCCCCAAAAAAAAACGAAAAAAGAAGTGAATATAGCATGTGTTGATTTACATTCAGTCTCCTTAGTTCTTTTTCTGGATGCAGATGGCATTTTCTGTCCAAGGTCTTTTCGGATTATTTTGGATCACTGAACCACTGAAAAGAACCAAGTCTTTCATAGTTGATCATCACACATTCTTGCTCTTATTGTGTACAATGTATTCCTGGTTCTGCTTGTTTCTCACAGCATTAGTCCATGTAAATCTTTCCAGACCTTTCTAAAATCATCTTGTTCATCATTTTTATAGAACGATAATATTCCATTTTCTTCATATACCACAGCCTGTTTGGCCATTCCCCAATCAGTGAGTATCTACTCATTTTCCAATTCTTTGTTACTACACAAAGAGTTCCTACAAATATTTTTGTACATGTGGGTACTTTTCTATATGATTTTCTTGGAATATAGACCCAGTGATAGCACTGCTAGGTCAAAGGGTATGTACAGTTTGATTATCCTTTAGAGGAACAGTTATAAAAGAGGAAAATTCAAACTAAGTGCAAATATACCAACATCAGACTTGACATTCATTAGTCAGTTAGGTTTTTTCTAAGAGACAGGTTTTATATATTCAGTAGCTTGATGACTTATGGTCATGAAATCAATCAACAAATTTATTATGCTTCTGTTTATATTCTAGGCAATATATAAAGTGCTGAGCATACAGAAAAATGCAAAAGATAGTTTCTGCCCTCAAAGAGCTTGCAAGGGGGAGATAACACAGCATAGCACACCATAAATACATACATACACACACACACACATAAATATATGTATATATATATATATATATATATATATATATATAAAGCAGCTATTTGCAGGATAAAAAGGATGTCATTAAAAGATGGAAAGCACTGGAATTGAGAGTTTAAGAAAGGTTTCTTATAGAAGATGGGATTTTAGTTGATAAAGGAAGCCATATAAAGGAATCAGAAAGGAAAAGGAGTATTCCAGGCTTGAGCCAGAGAAAATGCCTGAAGCTGAAAGGAATGTTTTGTTTTATTTGTATAACAGCTAGGAAGCCAGGGTCACTGGATTGCAGAATGTGTTGGGAAGTAAAGTATAAGAAGACTGAGAAGATGGTGGGGTGGGGAGAGCCAGGTAATAAAGGGCAAACAGAATATTTTGTATTTGTTCCTGGAAGCAAAAGGAAGTTGGTGAAGTATATTGAGTGTGAATGATGAGAAGGAGGTGACATGATTGGATCTGCATTTTAGGAAAATCACTTTAAGTGACCAAATGGAGAATAGATCGGACTGGAGAAAAACTTGAGGAAGACAGACGTACCAGCAAGCTCTTGCAAGATATGAGGTGATGGTATCTCCACTACAGTGATGGAAGGGGGAGTATTTAAAGCAATGGTGAAATCAGCATGCCTTAATGGCAGTTTGAATATAGGGGAGAGGGGTAAGATATTGTGAGGAATCCAGGATAATTCCTGAATTGTGAGTCTGAAGATTAGAAAGGTGTTCCTGTTCTCTACAGTAATAAGAAAGGGGTGCATATATGTGTGTCTGCACATGTATGTATGTGTGTTTAAGGAAAAAGATAATGGATATTTTTGGAATGTATTGAGACATCTAATTCAAAATGTTTGAAAGACAATTAAAGATACAAAATTAGAGATTAGTAGTGAATAAAACAGGGAAGATAGGGAATTGATAAGGAGGTATAACAGGATTGCTTAGCCTCAATGAAGACCTAATTGAGGTTATATAATATACATTGGTCATTGGACCCAAACAGAACAGTTATGTGATTTTTTTCTACCTTCATTTCAGTATGTGTATTAGTATGAAAGTACTGAATGGTGAGTGATCCAAGGCTGAAACTTGGTGAGGCTTAATTGGAGATAGGGTGATAGGGCAAGGGAATCAAGAGAGGAGGAGGGTTTTGAGATGAATTGGTTTGGCAAGAAGCCAAAATGGGGAGAAAAGGAGAGATTGGCTAATATAAGGAAGATGGCTTTGGAAAGAATTGAAGGTTTTTAAAAAAAAATTAGAGATCATGCTGTGAATGAAGAGTAGGATTATATGAGGGAAGACAGAAGGAAAATTGAAAAGCCAATAGATTATTTAAATATGTATTTACAAATAAGACTCTCCCTGTAGCCAAAATTTTATTCTGCTTAAAACTACTATCACAAACAAGTGAGCACATCTTTTGGTTTCCAAGTTGGGTAACAATTTAAAATGTAGAGGTTAGTATTGCACATCCTTAAGCTTCACCATCTATTGTGAAAGGCATCCTTTGTTTTGGTTATGCCATTTCCAAAATTATGTCTGTCTATTGGTTGCAAAATGCTTCTCTTTAAATCTATATATCTGCTCTTTCTCCAGTCTGCATCTCTGCTGAATAAGTATATGAATTTATCTTAATTCTTTTTTAATTTATTAATACTTTTTATTTGCAAAACATATGTATGCGTAATTCCTAAACATTAACTCTTACAAAGCTTTCTGTTACAAATTATCCCCCCTACTCCCCACCCCTCTCCTAGATGGCAGGATATCCACTACATGATAATTATGTTAGAATACTTAAGAAATCGAATATATGTACAGTTATTGCATAATTTTTTGTGCAGGAGAAATCGTATCTATAAGAAAGAATAATCCGATAAAGGAAATACAATGCAAGTAAACCTCAATAGAGAACATGAAAATGTTATGTTGTGGTCCACATTTCACATCCCTCTCTCTGGGTGTATATGGCTCTCTTCACCGAACAATTGGAACTGGTTTGAAGCATTTCATTGTTGAAGAGAGTCATGTCCACCAGAACTGATCCTCATATAGTATTGTTGTTGCCGTGAATAATGATCTCCTGGTTCTGCTCACTTCACTGAGCATCAGTTCATGCAAGTCTCTCCAGGCCTCTTTGAAATCGTCCTGCTGGTCATTTCTTACAGAGCAATAATATTCCATAACATTCATAGTATATGAATTTATCACAGTGATATTTTTAACTATTAATTTCTCTATTCAAGATTTATAGATTCTCTCAAAGAAAATCAAATGAAACTTTTCATATGGTATATGGTATAGAGTCTGTTACACTATTTTGTTATAGTAAGTAGCATGTCAAAATTGTCATGTCTTTTACTGCAATTAGTCCAAATCAATTAGAAGCACACTTTAAGAGTTTTTCTTCTTTAATTAACTCTTATGAAATGGAATGAATATTTGATTTAAATCAAATCAAAATGATACTAAATAGTTTTATAAAAGTAAAAATAAAACAGATATTTTTCCTTGGAAAAGAAAAAGAAAAGCCAATAGATTATGATCAGATAAAGAGATTTCAAAATTCTTGAATTGGAGGTGGAACATTTGTAGATGATGGCAGATTCAAGGTTATGACCAGCTTTGCATGTGCTTGAAGTGGGGAAGATGAGTAGCTCATGGAAGGTGGTAAATAGGTTGAGGAACTGAATAATTATTTATAGAAACTGCTAACAGGGAGGCAGATATTCTAGTCAGGAGAAAGTATAAAATTGAGAATGTTTAAAAAGATCTTAGAAATTTCTAATTTTACAAATGCCTTGTGAAGAATATAAGAACAAGGCTCTTTAATTTGCCCAGTAGCAAGGCCATAATTTGAATCCAAGTCTTCTAAGCTCAAGAGTAATATTTTTCCCTCTTCCAAGTCATCCTTCTCAAGGTGATGGGCTTTCTGTAGTAGGAGTCTGACTGGGGCTGTGTGTGGTTGAGGACCCTGAATTCACAAATTGGATATATAGACTATTCAGTGTGGATCATCCTGAAAAATTCAAGAGTCACTGGAAAAATATAAGGTTGCGTATAAGGTCACAGAACAGCACAGTTGTCCCATGAGTGCTCTAGCAAAGGAAAATGATCAAGACATCCAAAGAGAAAATAGCATCATTACCTTTATCAAATATTTATTGTTTAGTTGCTTTCAGCCTTATCTGATTGTTTGTGACCCCATTTGGGGTTTTCTTGGCAAAGATACTGGGGTGATATTCCATTTTCTTCAGCTCATTTTGCAGATGAGGAAACTGAGGCAAATGGGATTAAGGATCTTGCCCAGGATCACACAGCTACTAAGTGTCTGAGGCCAGTACTTTATCCTGTGCTACCTAGCTGTCCCTTTGTCCAATATAATTGTTTTAAAAAATAGCCAGAAGCTTATAGATATGGGAAAGGAGTTCCTACAGAATAGCTAGTGATAGCTTACAGAAGCCTGTAAGTATTGAGACTAGTGATACTCCAAGGGCACCTGAAGACTATGGTACACTGAACTAGGGAGAGGAAACATGGGTTAGCAACTTGTAGTTCCCTAATGATCATTCCAGGGTTAAGAGTACTCAGAATGGATTGTTCAAGAGACAGCAGAAATCCATAAAACACTGATATGAAATGCATCAAAGTGTCCCAAAAACTAAAACACTGAATCCACATGATTGGGGTGGATATATGAGAGAAGCAGAAGGAAACCTAATTTAAAAAATTGAAAGAATATATAACTTAGGACAGAAAATGGAAAACTTTAATCCAGTTATGAACATCCTGAAAATTAGAATGGACCCCCCAAAAAGAATGACTACATAAAATTATAGGAAAAGTTAAAAGAAAATCTAACTATTGAAAACATGGGGAAAATGTAAGCTATCTATTGACAACTGACCTGGAAAAAAAGTTCTGAGAGAGGTAATTTAAGAGTTATTAAAGTCATTAGCAAAGAATTTGATGTATAAATACATTAAACTTAAAAGCAAACAGACAGATTCAGGGAGTGGAGAAAAGGAAATTGTAAAGGAAAAGAAGAACCATCAAGGAATAGTCACCAGTGAGTTCTTTTTACTTCTATTTCAGGATAGGTTTTGAAGTGGGGGCCTTAAAGGAAGGAAAAGAATCAATGATTAAGGTATGGGTAAGGCACAGAGAAAAGGATATAGGAATAGAAATAAATTGCATTGAGTGCTGTGCACCAGTATTGAGCACACCTCTAACCACACATATAGACAAACATGGGAAGACAGAGATAGAAGGATGGATAGACAGGGACAGAGGGACTGACAGAAAGGGAGAGAATGAGAGAGACAGAAATGTAGGGAGGAAGGAAGAGAAAAATAAGAGAGAAATAGACAAATGATGATCATAATTAAGAAGATGAATGCTTTGAGCTTACCATAGAACTGAAGCAGAATGGATTAGAAATCAGAATCTAAACAATATGTTGTTCACAAGAAACACAAAAATAAAGATTCATGCAATTAAGATGTGAGACTGGTGCAGAAGTGATTGTGCTTTATGCACAAAAAGGCAGGAATACCAATCATGATATTAGATAAGGCAACTGCAAAAATAGATGTTGTAAAAAGAAAAAAAAACAGGGAAGCTACATTATGCTTATATTAGACTGTGATAGGGCTAGAGACTGAACTAGTGATTTTATTGATCCAGGGAGCTCAGATGAAGACCCCCATCTTTCAATGTTGATCAATCAGTATTTTTTGTGCAATTTATAGTATTAGAGAGTTGTCTGTGGCTCTGAGAAAGATTGTGACTTGCCTATGATCATTCAACTAGTATGTATAAAAAATGATATTTTAATCCACATCTTCCTAGCTTTGAAGCCAGATCTATGCACTCTGTTATGCTGTGTCTCACAAAAATAAATAATGCCAATATTAAATATACATTCTTTTAAGTCCATTGTTGCTCAGTTTGCTTCCAGTTGTGTCTGATTTTTTTGTAACCACATTTGGGACTTTTTTTTTACAAAGACACATGAGTGGTTTGCCATTTCCTTCTCTAGCTCATTTTATATATCAGAAAACTAAGGCAAACAAGGTAAAGTGATTTGCCAGGGTCACAAAGCTAGTAATTGTCTGAGGGTAGATTTTAATTCAGGATTGAGTTAAAAAAAATTTGTGAGTCTTCCAGACACCAAACTTGGCCATCTATTTATTATACCATCTAGCTGCTCCTTAAATCCACTGTATCTAAGTATTTAAAAGTATTTTTTTTTAAAAATCAATCCAATTACAGATAGAATGAGACAGAAAAACTATAGTAGTGGAAATATTCAAGATACTTCCATCAGACCTAGAAAATCTAAAAAAAAAAGATTAAAATTGGAAAAAGTAGACTATGGCTAGAATATTAGAAAGATTAGATATAATAGACAAATGGTTAGTTAATGAGAATTAAAGGGAGAAGTCATTTTTCTCAACTGGGTATGTCATTTTAACAAAAATTCCCATAAATTCAGAAAACCAAAAATATTAAACATCCTTTAATTACTACAGCTTAATAATTATTGCAATCAATAAAAAGTACTTAAAGAAAGACTTCAAATTATGTGGACACTAAATAATTTCAAGCAATTGGTAGATCAAAGAACAAAACATAGAATCAATAGATAATTTCATCAAAGAAAATAGTGGTAATGAAGCAACATACCAAAACTTTGGAATATAGCCAAAAGAATCCTAAATGAAAACCATAAAATTATGAACAGTTTCATCAACAAATAAGAAAAAGAAATAATCAGTGAATTAGTCATGCAACTTAAACAAGAAAAGCAACACATTTTAAAAAGCTCAACTAAACAACAGGTTGAAATGCTAAAAATTAAAGGAGAGATAAACAACATTGAAACCCTATAAAATGAATTTTAAATAAACTGGAAACTTTTAAAAGATAAAATGAAACATTAAATTATCTGAATTTTTAAAAAAGGAAAAAATCAAATTACCAACTTTAAAACTGAAGAAAGAATTCATGACAAGAAGAAATAAAGAAAATCAAAAACTACTTTTCCAATTGTTACAATAAAACTTTTAATTCAAGTAAAATTAATATTTATAAAAATCTAAAATACCTAAATTAACACAAGAAATAGACAAATTTAATAACTCAGTATTCAAAAAAGAAATTGAACAAATCATGATGAGTTCCAAAGGGGAAGCAAGATGGGAGTGGATGGGAAATCTCAGGACCAAATGGTCCTGACAACTTATTTTTATCAAACATTCAGAGTGCAATTAATTCAAATGTTTTATTAACCATTTCAGTCACATCCAACTTTTTGTGAACTGATTTGGGGTTTTCTTGGCAAAGACACAGTAGTGGTTTGCCATCTTCTTCTCCTTCTCATTTTCCTGATGAAGAAATTGAGTGAGACAGGCTTAAAGGGACTCCTCTAGAGTCACAGTAAAAATCTGAGGCTGAATTTGAACTTAAGTTTTCCTGACTCTAGGCACTTTATTGTACCACCTAGTTGCCCAATTCAAATATGAAATAAACTTTTCAAAAACAGCAAAGGAAAGGATCCTATCAAATTCCTTTTTTTGGGGGGGGTATAAAATATAGTCTTGATACCTAAATCCTGGACAGACAAAACAGAGAAAGAAATGCATAGACCAATGTCCCTAATGAATATTGATACAAAAAGATTGTATGAAATATTAACAAAGAAGTTACAGTAACATATCAAGAAGAGTATTTATACACTTAAAATGTCCTAGCTGTGTGACCTTGAACAAGTCACTTAACCCCAATTGCCTCAGCAAAAAAAAAAAAAAAAAAGAAAAAAAAGAGTATTTATATTATGAACAGGTTGAGTATATATCAAAAATGCAAGATTGGTTTCAACATGAGAAAGCTTATCAATGTAATAGAATATATTGATAATAATAATAATAATGATTATATAAATAGATGCAGGAAAAATAGGTAAAATATAAAACCCATTTCTGTAAAAACAAAGCACAAATGTATTAGTATGACTTTTCCTTGTATGGTAAATAGTATCCATCTCAGAGTAAAAGTCAGTACTGTATATATTGGAGAAAAAGTAGAGTTCTTTTCAGTAAGAATAAGTATACTTCAAGAATGTTGATTATCTATACTATTATTTAATATGGACCTAGAAATACAAACTATACCAGTAAGACAAGAAAATATGACAAAATAAGACAGAAGAAAAAAAATTTGCAGAGAGTGTACTTAGACACTTAGAGATTTAACTAAAATCAATTGAAGTAATGTTCAGTATACTAGTATGTTCATGTTTATTGGTATTTGTCAAATACAGAAACTAATTAACATTAGAGGATTAAAAAAAATTCTCTCCCACTAACAGAACTCAGAGCTGGAAAGGTACCTTGGTGATCACTGGATTCAACATCTCATTTTACAATTTAGAAAAACCAAAGTCCAAAGAAGAAAAATGGCTTGCCTAGGTTATGCAGGTAGGAAGTAGTAGCTACTATTTTATCCAAAAAATATTTCTAAACTTAAAAGCCATTTAACAGAAATTTAATTTAGATATAACATGTTCATAAACAAATTATAATAATAAAAAGGAAGTATCTTTCATGGGTATGGTTAAAAAAAATCTTGACCTCAAAAAGGGGGTAGGGGATGTAGAAAGAATGGTCAGAGAAGACAAGCAGGTAGTGCTCAAAGGAAGAAAACTATAGTATCAACTATTATATGAAAAATTCTCCAAATCAGTAAGATAAATGCAAATTAAAACAACTCTGAGATTCTACCTCCCTACCATGAGATTGACAGCTGATAAAAAAGGAGAAAGATAATTTTTGGAACATATCTGAAGCAAGAACATAAATACACTGTTGATGGAGCTGTAAACTGGTGAAACCATTCTAGAAAGTATTTTGGATCCTTACCATGAAAGTAATTAAATTGTGCCTACCTACTTTCTGACCCTGTTATACTACTACTAGGACTTTAGCCCAAAAAGATAAAAGAAAAACAGATAAGATTCATATGTATAAACATATCCATAGGAGAACATTTTGTTGTGTCAAAGAATTGGATATATTATCAACTGGAGAATGGCTGAATAAATAGTATATGAATATAATGGAATAAAGCCATAAGAAATGACAAAAATGATGAACTAATATGGCATGAATAAAGTATAACTGGAAGAACATTTTATTCAATTGCTACAACATTGTAAAAGAAAATAATTTTGAATGCTTAAGAACTTTGAAGATTGCAATGACTAATTACAACTCCAGGAGATTAATGATGAATTTTAGCCTTCTTGACAAGGAGGTGATCGAGTAGAGATGTATAATGAAACATCTGTTTTTAAGCATTAACAATGTGTGGATTTGTTTTTACTGATTTTGCTTATTTATTGCAATGAATGTTTTAAAATTTTTTTTAATTTGTGGGTTGTTTACCAGTTGGGATAGATATTGATGCCAAAAGAAAAAAGAAAAGAAGCAAAACATCTTCAAAGAAGAAAAATTAGATACTGAAGAGAAAAGAGGAAATTCAGATGGAGACAGACAAGCAGGACAGCTTTGCCATTAAGTTGTTAAATTTATTACATACTTAAAAAAAAGCCCAAGATGCACATAAAAGAAATTCATCATTTCATATTTAACCTTTTTTTTGTTCTTCTTATATGAAAACGTTCATGTTTATTGGTATTTGTCAAATACATAATAAAATTAAAATTAGAGGATTAAAAAAAAACTCTCCCACTAACAGAACTCAGAGCTGGAAAAATACCTTGGTTGTTATTGGTTAATTTTTTTGATTTTATAGTTTATAAGACTAAGGCCTAAAGAAGGAAAATGGCTTGTCCAAGAACGTGTTATGAAGGTGAGAAGTAGCATGTCTGTGATTCAAATCCATTTCTTCTGACTACAAACTCAGTGCGCTTTTCATACCATGTTACTTTCTTACTTCATTGACTTATTTGTCTTTTCCTTTATAGAGAAGTTATTCTTATTCTCACCTGCAAGAACTTAATTCAAGGATGTGAAGCTGGGATTGTCACTTTCCCAACTTGGGCCTTTCAAACAAAGAGATTGGATTAGAGGGTTTTTAAGTACTTTTCCTCATACTACCATTTAGCGACTTTCACTGTGACTAGAACCATGACAATATTAAGTTTTTTTTGTTGTTTTTTTAACCCATGCAGTTCCTGTAACATTCAATTTTCATCCTTATTTTCTTACTCATACTCTTCTTTTTTTCTTCTCCCTTTCTATCCTCCCCTCCTCTTCCCTACCCTACTCAATTTCCCTTTGGCCCTAATACTTTGATCACATCTGGTATATTTTGGAGACTTGATTAATGTCTTTTCCTGATGGGACACATGGAGTCCATCAAAGGCACTTAAGCTCTGAAAGGGTGGAAAATTCTGCATGGCATTTTAGTATGTGGCTTGGAGGGTGGTTGGGTGGCAGCTGTGTGACAGTAAAGTTGGCAAAAACGGCAAATATGCCTCTTAAGGGAAGGTACAGGAGGCTAGCCACAGGAAATCTTAATTGTGAAGTTCACTGGTCATGTCTCGCCATGCTTCTGCACCATACTTACATGGGGTATATCATCAGGTGTATGGAGGAGATACAGAGATGTGCAAATTAACTGAGGGGGAAAATAGAAGAACTTCTTCATACAATATACCTTGGAACTTTTATATCTTTAAAAAAAACTTTTAATATTTAACATTTCTCCCTTTTCCATTAATTGTTATAAATTATCTGACATTGACTTCATAAGACTTTGACATATTAATTAATTCTTCATTATGAAATTAGATTGTATATTAAATTTATCTTTAAAAAACAGTTTGTTTTCCCAAATCTTGCCTTGATTATAGACTATAGGTTTTCAGTGAGGTTCAAATCTATCAATTTCCCATGCTCTTGAAATGTTTGTTTCCATCTCTTGATTAAATTTATTTAACTTTCATGATATTGGTATGGTACAAAGCTGTGCTTCAATATTCCATTTCCATCTGGAAATTTCTATGGTTCCTGGACAAATCTGCTTCTCAGTACATCAGCATGTTTATCAGACTTCATCATCTTCTTAATGGAAACAAGACTTTTCAGATATATTTAAAGTAAAAAAATCCCCTCCCAGGATTGTGTGTGTGTGTGTGTGTGTGTGTGTGTGTGTGTGTGTGTACATTTTATAATCCAAAGGTGATGCCCAGTTCTTAAAGGCTTTGCTGGATTTCTTGTGGCAGTACTTTTATTGTATCCTTGAATGAAAAAAATGAGTTTCTTAGGTAATAAAACTTATCTTCTTTTAATCTTTAGTACTCCAGTCTTTGTATTGTTTTACCCAGGGCAAGTATTTTTTTTTTCCCTAAGTTTCTTACAAGTCACTTTGAAAGATCCTTGTTTGTTTTATGGGGATTAATAAGGTTGTTTTACAGCAATAGTTTGTCTACTTTTGCACTCTTTCCTCCTTCCATCCCTGTATTTTTATCACATTTTTCTACATTATAGGCTTTAATGATCCTTGAAATGTCTCACAATCCAATACCAACACTCTCATATCTTATCAACCACTGAAGTATGCTCCTTAAGAGATATAACTTTTGCATATTTCCTTGGAGTAACATTCATTCTTAAAAATCACAGAGTTAATATCACAAAAGAAAACAAACAATACAATATGTAAAATGGGCAAGAGAAGTAACATTCAACTAGTAAATGACTGAGCTGAAAACTGGCTCAATTTGCTTTCATCTGGTCATGTCAGTATTCATGACCATTGCTATCATAAATTAAAAATGTGTCAAAATTACTTGTCTTAAGAAATGTCTGCTAATAGAAATCTATTTTCACATCATGTAATAGTGTTGTCTCCTTCTCCTTCTTCTAAAGGGATGTTGACAATCAAGTCTGGAACCATGAAATTTTTTTTTGGGCAAAATTGACAATAGTTTATTTAAACAGCAGGTGAGGAATATGAAGTTATCAGTTTTATGACAATAGTAGAAAAAGAACTGGACATGTGAAGGCACCTAGGTTTGAATTTCAGCTCTATTTTTAGCATTGCAATCTTGGGAAAATCATATTAACTCTGTGAATTTCAGTTTCCTTCTTATAAAATGAATATAATAATAATCCTTGTACCATCATAAGTTTATAGTGAGGAAAAGTGATTTGTAAATCTTAAAATGTTATAAAACTATGAGTTATTGTTCATGTTATGAGAAGCATAAATTTCCTATTCATGTATAGTGTATATCATGTTTGTAATTAGAGAAAGGAACTACAAAGAGATTGAATAATTATAAATAAAGTCCCTGTAAATAAGATTCAATAAGCATTAAAAATGTTCAGCTCCACTATGAGTGAGATGAAACAAACAATGCAGAAAGAACTCCATCACCCCTGTACTTTAAGGTATACCCCATTGCTGATCCCTGTTTATCTCCTCATAGTCTTTTCAGGTCTTTTGCATATTTTCCCATTTATTCCTCTACTTTCACAATGTAATAATTAGCACCATACTACAGTACAGTATGCTTCAAACAAACGGTTATTATGGGTCAACTTGCTAAACTCTGGAAGAAATACAGTTTGAATAAAAGAAGTTCCTATCCTTTGAAGAGCTTATGGTCTAGTGATAGGTGGAATAGAGTGTATAAGATACCAGCCCTGCAATTCGAAGACCATATGTGTAGTCCATTTCCCTCCTTTTCCAATGAAGAAACTCAGACTCAAAATTACCCTAATAATTGCATCAGAGGTTGCATTTGAACCCATGTCATTTGTACTCTGAATCAGTACATGATTCTTCAGGACCTTTCTCTTTCATTCCCACTCTATATCTCACCATTCTGGCATGCTGCTTCTCTCCACACTCACCTGCAGCTAAAGAGGATCTGGCCCTTGGGACTATGAGATCATTCCACTCTGGCTGTCAGAGGGTCTTTGGAAAAGTGACAGATGTCTTTTGAAGACCCAACATAATCCTTGGTGAGTGAATTCACCCAAAGTTCAACAGCAGAGTTTATTTATGTTATTATAACCTTGAGCAGAGTACAGATTCATTCACCAGTGACTAAAAATTAAACTGAAGTTGCCCCGACCTTGTTGTAGGAAATATAAACATTTGCTAGTGTTTCAACTATTAGTAAACTTGGCAGGGGATAATACTGAGAGTGGGAGATAATTGTGGTGGGTATAGATTCTTCCAAGACTCTACCAGATTTCTGTAGTTCTTATTTATAAAACTTCCATCAAATCCTGTTGAAGCAAATGCTTTTCCCCCTAATACTTTATCTCTTTCTATTCTTACTTTTGAACCTTCCCTTTTAACTAGGATTTCAAAGGCCTGGCTTTTCCACTGGATTTGGTCTGCAATGAGATGATCATATGAAGACAATAAATCAGCAAGCATTTATTAAGCACTTACTATATGCCAGCACTTTACTAAGCTCTGGGGAGACAATAAAAGGCCAAAAACAAAACAGAATATCCTCATACATGTGCACAATGCACACACAGTCCTTACTCTCAAGAAACTCATAGTCGAATGGGGAGAAAACATGTAAATACTATATACAAACAAGAGTATAGATTTATCAGAGGTATGGCACTAGTATTAAGAGAGGTTTAGGGAGTTGAGAGAGGCTTCTTATAGAGAGAAATAAGGGGATGAAAATGAAGGGGAAAGCTCAGGCATTGGGATTGGCCAATGAAAATGTGGTGTCTTGAGGTGGATTACTGTGCTCAGGGACACAAGGAGTCCAGTGTCATCAGATCTCAGACAATCTGAACATATATAAGTTGTGAAGAGACAGAGAAGTTGGTAGTGGACAGATATTATGAACTTAATAAGGAATTTATCTTTGGTCCTAGAGATAGATGATAAGAAGCCATCAGGAAGTGAAAGGTGACATGGTAAGATCTACAATTTTAGGAAGATTAGTTTGAGAGCTGGGAGGCCAACCAGCAGGTTATGGCAATAATCTGGGCACTAGGTGCAGGGTGGCACCAGTGTCACTTCATAGGTGGGAGAGTCTACGAGAGATGTTGCTAAGGTAAAATTCACAGATTTTGTAGCTGATTGGATATTGGGTGGGACAGACAGAACGAGAGGTTGTGATCCTGGATGACTAGAAATATGGTGATATCCTTGACAATAATAGGGAAGTTTTGAAAGGGGGTAAAATTTGGCTTAACTTTGCCTTTGGTCACTTGGGTGGGACTTCTTTTCTTTCTTTTTTAAAAATTAAACCTTTTTATTTTCAAAACAAATGCATAGATAATTTTTCAACATTAATCCTTGCAAAATCTTGTGTTCTATTTTTCCTTCCCCTTCTTCCACTCCCTCCCTGAGATGGCAAGTAATGCAATATATGTTAAACATGGTAGAAATACATGCTAAATTCAATATATACATACATATTTATACTTATCTTATGGCTCAAGAAAAATCCGATCAAACAGGAAAAAATGAGAAAGGAAATAAAATGCAAGCAAACAACAACAAAAAGAGTGAAATTCTATGTTGTGAAGCACTCTCAGTTCCTACACTCCTCTCTTTAGGTGTAGATGGCTCTCTTCATCACAAGATCATTGGAACTGGTCTGAATCATTTCATTGTTGAGAAGAGTCATGTACATTGGAACTGATCATCTTATAATCTTGTTGTTGCTGTGTATAATGATCTCCTGGTTCTGCTCATTTCACTTAGGATCAATTAATGCAAGTCTCTCCAGGCCTTTCTGGAACCATCCTGATGATCATTTCTTACAGAACAATAATATTCTATAACATTCATATACCAAAAATTATTCAGCCACTCTCCAACTGATGGGCATCCACTCAGTTTCCAGTTTCTTGCCACTACAAAAAGGGCTGCTACAAACATTTTTGCACATGGTGGTCCCTTTCCTTCCTTTATGATCTTTTTGAGATACAAGCCCAGTAGAAACACTGCTGGATCAAAGGGTATGCATAGGTTGATAGCTCTTTGGGCACAGTTCCAAATTGTTCTATAGAATGATTGGATCTGTTCACAGTTCTACCAACAATGTATCAGTGTCCCATTTTTCCTACATCCCCTTAACATTCGTCAGTACCTTTTCCTGTCATCTTAGACAATCTGAGAGGTGTCTTAATTTGCATTACTCTGATCAATAGTGATTTGGAGCACCTTTTCATATCACTAGAAATAGTTTCAATTTCTTCATCTGAAAATTGTTCATATCCTTTGACCATTTATCAATTAGAGAATGGCTTGAATTCTTATAAATTTGAGTCAATTCTCTATATATTTTAGAAATGAAGCTTTTATTAGAACCTTTGAATGTAAGAATGTTTTCTGAATTTATTGCTTTCCTTCTAATATTGTATGCATTAGTTTTGTTTATACAAAAACTTAATATAATCAAAACTATCCATTTTGTATTCAACAATGTACTCCAGTTCTTCTTTGGCCATAGATTCCTTCCTTCTCCACAGATCTGAGAGGTAGATTATCCTTTGTTCTTCTAATTTGCTTAAAATATCACTTTTTATGTCTAATCATGAACCCATTTCTACCTTATCTTGGTATAGGATGTTAGGTGTGGGTCAATGCCTAGTTTCTGCCATACTAGTTTCCAGTTTTCCAGCAGTTTTTGTCAAATAGTGAGTTCTTATCCCAAAAGCTGAGATCTTTGTGTTTGTCAAACACTAGATTGTTGTAGTTATTGACAATTTTGTCCTGTGAACCTAACCAATTCCACTATTGACTATTTCTTAGCCAGTACCAAATGGTTTTGGTGACTACAGCTTTATAATACAGTTTTAGATATGGCACAAGTAGGCCACCTTCATTGGCATTTTTTTCATTAATTTCATTGAAATTCTTGAACTTTTGTTCTTCCAGATGAACTTTGTTATTATTTTTTCTAGATGTGTAAAATAATTTCTTGGGAGTTTGATTGGTATGGCCTTAAATAAGTAGATTAATTTAGATAGCATTGTCATTTTTATTATATATGCTTGGCCTACCCATGAACACTTGATATTTTCCCAACTGATTAGATCTGATTTTATTTTTGTGGAAAGCATTTTATAGTTGTGTTCATATAGTTCTTGACTTTCCCTTGGCAGATAGATTTTGGATAGGACTTCTGAGAAAACAATAAGGGCACTAGCCAATGCTATGTTATCTGGGAAGCTTTCACAATGGAATGTAGTCTTCATTTACTGGAATAGTTCACCCAAGGGGAGATAATAGGGAGGATAAGACATCTTCAGGTGGATTTGTAACTCATTTTCATTATCTTGTAAATAATATTTCTCTAGGACTTTATTCTTCACTTATTGCTTATGGGTACTGAATTCCTTCTGGTCCATATGGCCTCTTATAAAGTGGATCAGCATACTTTTAATTCTTCTGATAAGTAGAAAGTCAATAATCCTGAACTTGATCACTGACTGAATCTAGTTTTTCTTTCTACGGTCTATGATAATCAAACATTTCTATTGTGACCCATTGTCTAAGGGAAACCACCTAACAGAAAAAGATCCTTTCAATAATGTCTTCTCAATCAGCTTTATTTTCACTTAATCACTTACCTGTTTACCTTGATCCATTATCTTTTTGGATTTTGGTTCGGCTCCCATGGTTCTTAGCATGTTCCCTGTAGCCAAAGGGCACCTTAGCTCCAGAAACCACATGCATGGATGAGGTCTGGTTTATCTATGGGACTGTGGCCATGATGGGCCATGTTTAGGAATCAGAGGTACCACTTTTTAGACAATAGCTGGCAATATGATTTCCATCTTGATGAGGAATAGAATATGAAACAAAGTTCCCTGGTGCATCAAATTAGTGCTGTTCACCAAAGAAACCTGAAAAAGATTCTGAAAAATTGAGTTATGCTGTGTAAAGTCACACCTGACAACTTTAGTGACAATTTAAGAAAAGGCAAAATCCAAATAGCTCAAAACTGAACAAGAACCAGCAAAAGAATGATATTTAAAAGAGGGAAGTAATGTTGTAGTATGTTAACAGGAAGCCATCTTTTCCTAGGGCTGACCTTAAGAGGAAGAACAGTTCCTCTTCGGTGATTTTGGGAATTGTGGAGGCCCCTCTCCTTATCCCCAGGGAGAAATACTCCTCTTATTACTTATCAAGGGGCTTCCACTTCTATTGATTCATTGCTTTGGTTCTTCAAGGCCTACATATTTGTAGGAGTCCCCTATTAAAACATGAACATTCCTAGAAATCACTGAAAGCCAAAGAAAGCAAGTCTGCATGATTAGAACATGGTCTAGGCTCTAATTGAGAAAGGGTGGGACAAAGGAAAGAAGTCTTTAGAAGGGGTCATTTCATCTTAGAGATCATGACAGAAAAGGAAAAAAGACCAACATAATTTATTGTATATTACACATTTTGGAAGAATGTATTTCAAAGAGTTCAAAGAGTAGACATATGGTTTCCCATTAGGGGAAGTTATCCTAAGAAAGAAGGGAAAACTATTAAACTTTAAATGTTAATGATAAAAAACATATGATTTTGATAAAGAAAAAGGTAGGAAGTTGTAGAGATTGATGTAGAGGCACAAGCTTCTGAGTGATTTGGATTATTCAAAAATATGTATTAAAAATGAGAGTAAAGGCAAGTAATTGAGGATGATCACAACAGAATTATCCATCTGAAAAATATTAAAAATCTTATGCAGAAAAGCAATGAATATAGCTGGTATAACCTATTCTTAATGAAATCATGCTGGCTTTGCATAATAATGAGAAGAATTAATGATGAGGATGATGATATAATAATTAGCATTTATATGTTACCTACTAAGTGCTGGACAACACACTGAATTCTTTAATAATATTATCTTATTTGGTCCTTACAACAACTCCAGAATGTAAGTATTATTATTATCACTATTTTACAAAGAAGAAAACTGAGGCAGGCAATGGTTAAGTTACTTAATTCAGTGTCAGATGGTAACTAAGTCTTTTTAACTCGAGGAAAAATGCTGTTATCTATTGTGCCATCTGCCTTTTACTTTTCCCTTTCTTTTTCTTTTTAAGAATATGATCATTTTTTTTTCTTATAATGACTAGGTTTAGCCAGGAGTACTGAATATTTCTAAAGCTATTTATTTAAATTTTTTCCAATTACATGTAAAAACAATTTTTAACATTCATTTTTTTGAAATTTTGCATTCCAAATTCTCTCCCTCTATTTTTACCCTCCCCCTTCATTGAGAAGCAATCTGATATCATTTATACATGCTTAGTAACACAAAACATAGTTCTATATTAGATGTTGTGAAAGATAAGACCAAAAAGAAAGAGAAAAATTTTAAGAATGTTTAAAGATTATTTTCCAGCTTTCTGCTTTCCTTTTAATCTTGGTTGAATTGGTTTTTTGTGCATTTTTTAGTTTAATGTAATCAAAATTATCCATTTTGCATTTGGTAATGTTGTTTATTCCTTTCTCCAGAGATCTGACAGAATACACTATTCCCTTTTCTCCTAATTTGCATATGGCATTGATCTTTATGGTTAAATCAAGTATCCATTTTGACTTCTTGGTATAGGGTGTGAGATGTTGGTCTATGTCTAGTTTCTGCCATATTATTTTCCAGTTTTTTCTGTCGTTTTTGTCAAATAGTGAGTTCTTTTCCTAGAAGTTAGAGTTTTCGGGTTTATTAAAAGTGGATTACTCTAGTCATTTATTGCTGGGTCTTGCATACCTAATCTATTCCCCTGATCCACCTTTCTTTTTTTAACCAGTACTACAAAGACATGATGATTACATTTTATTTAGTGTGGGTAGGCCACCTTCCTTTGCATTATTTAAAAAAAATAATTCCCTTGATATTCTTGACCTTTTGTTCTTCCAGATGAAATTCATTATTTTTTTTTAGCTCTATAAAATAATTCTGGGTACTTTTACTTGTATAGCACTAAATAAATAATTTTAGGTAAAATGATCATTTTTATCATAAATATTATCTCTGCCTACCCATGAGCAGTTGATATTTTCCCAGTTATTTAGAGCTAGCCTTACTTTGTGAAAAGTGTTTTGTAATTGATTCACATAATTCCTGGGTTTGCCTTGATAGGTAGATTCCTAAATGTTTTATGTTGTTTACAATTATTTTTAGTGGAATTTCTCTTTCTATATCTCCCTGCTGAGATTTGTTGGTAAAGTATAAACATACTGATGATTTGTGTGGTTTTATTTTATATCCTGTAACCGCTAAACTTGCTCATTATTTGAAGTAGTTTCTTAGTTGATTCTCTAAGTTTGCTATCATATCAACTGCAAAAAGTGATAGTTTTGTTTCCTCATTGTCTATTCTAATTTCTTCAATTTCTTTTTCTTCTCTTATTGCCAAAACTAACATTTCTAGTACAATTTTAAATAATAGTGGTGATAATGGGTATCCTTGTTTTATTCCTGATCTTACTGAAAAAGCTTCTAATTTACCTATCCCAATTACATATAATGTTTGCTAATGATTTTAGATAGAATATGCTTCTCACATTAAGGAAAACTCTATATTCCTGTACTCTCTGGTTTTTTAAATAGGAATTGGTGTTATAATTTACCAAAACAAAACAAAACAAAACTTTTTCTGCATCAATTGAAATAATCAAATGATTTCTATTGGTCTTGTTATTGATATGTTCAATTATATTTATAGGTTTCCTAATATTGAACCAGCCCCACATTCCTGGTGACCCACCTGGTCATTGTATATTATCCTAGTGATAAATTGCTATAATCTTGTTGCCAATATTTATTTAAAGTTATTTGCAACAATATTCATTAGGGGAATAATTTTCTTTCTTTCTTTCTTTCTTTCTTTCTTTCTTTCTTTCTTTCTTT
>JAJPUD010000707.1:146907-179536 GCA_023553655.1 Myrmecobius fasciatus | reverse complement strand
CTTTCTTTCTTTCTTTCTTTCTTTCTTTCTTTCTTTCTTTCTTTCTTCTTTTCTTTTTTTTTGGCTCTTCCTGGTTTAGGTATCAGCCCCATATTTGTGTCATAAAAGGAATTTGGTAGTACTCCTTCTTAGCTTATTTTTCCAAATAGATTATATAGTATTGGAATTAATTGTTCTTAAAATAGTTGGTGGAATACATTTTTGAATTCATCTGGTCTGGAGATTTTTTTCTTAGGGAGTTAACTGATGGCTTGTTCAATTTCTGTTTCTAAAATGGGGTTAAGTAATTTTTTTTATTTTCCCTTCTGTTAATCCTGGCAATTTATATTTTTTGTATATACTTATCCATTTCACTTAGATTGTCAGATTTATTGGCATATAGTTGGACAAAATAGTTCCTAATTATTGTTTTAAATTTCTCTTCCTTGGTGGTGATTTCACCCTTTTCATTGTTTATACTGGTAATTTGGTTTTCTTCTTTATTTTTTAAATCAAGTTAACCAAAGATTTATCTATTTTATTGCTTTTTAAAAAATAAAACCAACTCAGTTTATTTATTTAATAGGTTTCTTTCAGTTTTATTAATCTTTCTTTTGATTTTTCAAATTTAATATTTAACTGAGGATGGTTAATTTGTTCTTTTTCTATCTTCCTAACTCCATCAGTTTTCTACAGAGATTTGTCATATCTAACTCTTCCAGAATTTTTTTCACCTTCTTAACTTTTATTTTGTGGTTAGATTTATCTAATTCTGATAAGGGGAAGTTAAGGTTTCCTTAAAGTATAGTTTTACTGTCTATTTCTTTCTGCAACTCATTTGACTTCTCTAAGAATTTTGATGTTATACCACTTGGGGTGTGTGTGTGTGTGTGTGTGTGTGTGTGTGTGTGTATGTATACACACACACATATATATATATTTACATATACATATACATATACATACATACACACATATACAAATACATATATATATTTAGTATTGATATTACTTTGGTGTCTATGGTACCTTTTTCATAAGATGTAGTTTCCTTCCTCATCTCTTTTAATTAGTTCTACTTTTACTTTTGCTTTGTGAGATCAGAATTGCTCCTCCTATTTTTTAACTTCAGCTGAAGCATAATATATTCTATTCCAGTCTTTTAACTTTACTCTATGTATCTCTTAGCTTCAGATATGTTTCTTATAAACAACATATAGGATTCTTGTTTTTAATCCATTCTGCTATTCTCTTCTGTTTTAAGGCACAATCCATCCCATTCACATTTACTGTTATGATTATTAACTGTTTATTTCCCTCCATCCTATTTATCCTTGTTTATACTTTTCTGTCTTCTTTCATCCTGCCCCTTCTCACTATTGTATCATTTTTAGGAGGGTCTTTAAACTCTTGACCTAGCTTTGTGATTCCAGTCTTTTAATAAGACACGGGGACATAGGAATAGATTAGGTTGAGAGATGCCAGCATTAATAATGACTCAAATTTCTGTAGTCACTTGGGATTTAGCAGGTGTTTTCTCTGTATCAGCCAAGGTTTGTTTTGGCTGAGTCATTTCAGTCACGTCCAATTCATGAACCAGACTTTCTTAGCAAAGATACTAGAGTAGTTTGCCATTTCCTTCTGTAGCCCATTTTATAGATGAAGAAACTAAAGCAAATGGTTGAATGGCTTGCTCAAGATCACACACAGTTAGTGTTTTAAATTAGATTGGATTTAGGTTTTCTTGCCCCGTGGCCTACCACTCTATCCATTATACCATTTAGCTGCTTGACAAAGAATGGGGAATATTATTATAGATGAGGATGCAAAATTGAGAAATTTGTTCATGTTCACAGTGTTGAGGCTGAGATTCAAATCCGTATTTTCTAACCACAAATATAATACTCAGAATCCTATAATGCTAAAAGTGGAAGATATCTCAAAAATCGTCTAATCTATTCCCCTAATTTTACATATGAGGAAACTGAACCTTAGAGACATGAATTTGCTCACCCAAAATTACACAGATAGTAGAAACAGATCTGGTAGTCAACCCCAGTTCTCCTTATTTCTGGTCCTAAATTATTGCTAGTACATTTCTCTCAATGCAGTTAAATATTAGAGTAAAGTCAAAATTCAGGAACTTAAACGACAGTCAAACAAGATATATTGTATTTGTAGTATAAGGGGATGGTTTTCTCTTCTGAAAACAAAATAAGAGAAAACCATCCAATATTGAAGCTAGTCACATTTAAGCAATTAGATAGAAAGCATGAATTAAGGTAATCTGAGTTTGAATACTGCCTTACTTGCCTCTTTACTACATGTGTCAATCTAGGAAAAGCCCTTAATCTGTCTAAACTTCAGTTTTCTCAATTATAAAACGAGAATAATAATAACACCTGACTCACAAGATTATTGTGAGGATCAGATGAAGTTGTTATATGTAAAATCTTAAAGAAAAAAGAATAGTATAAATACTAATATCATTTATTGTAATTATTATTACAATAAGGGATAACAGGAACTAATAAATAATTATCATTGGACAATGGGATGGATTGTGGATTCTTATTTTTAAAAGAGTTATAGAGATTAAGAACAAATTTTTAAAAATGAACTTTAGGCACTTTTTGCCTGGACTATTTTACTAGTCTCTTATCTGGTAGTCTGGTTTTTAATATCCCCTCTCCAAATCATACTTCACACAGTTGCCAAAATAATTTATCCAGCACACAAATATGAACAAAAAACTAACAGCTGTCCATTGCCTAGAGAATAAAATACAAACTTATTTGTCTCACCAAATCTAACTACTCTTTCTTATCCATTCTACATTCCAACCATATTGAACTATTATCTGTGCTTTGATCTTGTTCTGCCCTCTTTTGCTTCTGGGCATTTATACAGTCTGTCTCCCTCTGCCTGGAATATACTTCCTACATTTGTTCTTTTCCATCAAAGCTCAGCTCTTGTGATTCTTCATGAAGCCTGCCTTGATCCTTCCCAAGCTAAAAGAAATGTGTCTTTTCTCAAATTTTCTTTATCTGATTGTCTCCTTCATTCTTACCACATTTCTAGTTTATAATGTTTGCATTTGTATTTGTTTCATTTCCTCTATTTGACTAATTAAAAAAAAAACAAAACCTCTAGCTCTTAGCAAGCACAATGTCTCTCATAATAAACTCTTAAAAAATTAGTTAATGGTTTCTTCCAGCTCTCAAGATCTATAATTCTCATACCGGTGAATGGACTCAATGTGGAGCAAATCAGGAAAGGCAGGCTTCACAGTGGGAAAACTCTTCCCTCTACTCCTTGAGCCATCTCTTTCCAAACAGGATTTTCTTCCATGATTGTATCAATCTCTCAGCAAAGGGATTTGGGAAGGCTGGGTAGAAGGATTACTTATTTTGTTCATTCCTTTTGCTTTCATCTGGGCCCATAAAATTATCATATATTCCATTTCAGGCAATACGTGCCTTTTTTTTTTTTTTAAATCTCCAGGAAAAGACATTCTAAAACAGTCCTCAGTAACTAGTTCCATTATCTCATAAATGTTCACAAAGGTCACATTCTCCAAAAATTTTTTGAAGAACACATTTTTTCCTGGGCCGCCTTCTAAATATGAGCAGCTTCTACTGTTTGGCATAGTTTGTATTTCATTTGATTTAAAACTCTCAATTCCTTAGAGCAGATAGTGGTTTGGCAAAGTTTCACCCCTGGTATGTTTACAAGCAAAGTTTCATCTTGCAGCAGAATAAATTGCTCTTAACTATCTCTCTGTGGTTGTCTTGCTAATTGTTATGTGCCTGGCTAATTATTTCCAACTATCACTTCATTGTTTGCTCAGTGTCTCCTCTCACATAAAGAAAGAATGGAACACATTAAGCAATGAAGTTGGTATCTTTTTCCACAGAGAGCTTTGGGAATAGAGTGAAGAGCTACTAGCTGACTAGGGTCATCTCCTATTAAACAAGATATGATTTCTCCTTTAATGACGCTAAATAAGCATCTATTTCTAATGTTTATTTGATAAATATTCTGTTGTTGTTGTTCAATTGTGTCCAATTCTTTGTGGTCTCATTTGGGATTTTCTTGGCAAAGATACTCAGATAGTTTGCCATTTCCATCTCTTGCTCATTTTTATGGATGGGGAGATAGTGACTTTCCCAAGATCACACAGCTAATAAGTATTTGAGGTTACAGTTTAATGCAGGAAAACTGGGTTTTCCCAGTCCAATCTATGCTTTTGTCTCATGATTTGAATTTGAACTTTGGTTCTCAAAGGCTTATACTAGTGAAGCATAATTTTGGAATATCTAACAAATCAGCTTCTTTTGGATGAATAATCTTCCCTTGCTTCATCTGTAAAATCAGGGACTTGGACTTAATGTCCACTAAGATATCTTCTTCCTCTGAATTTTTGATTGTCCCTTTAATTGACCTGTGAAAATAAGAATAATATGGTAGAGTGGTTTAGGCTTAAGTGGCTCTGAGATAGGATAAATTGATAATATGGAAACAAGAGAGGGGACCTTTACTGGACAGAAGAAAGTGATATGAATCTCTTTGCTGAGTGAGATATCTATTTGATACCATCATTGAACATTCAGATTTCCATAATTGATTAGATGAATGATCAGTCAGGTTTCAAATTGTAGAAATTGAATCCTACAGTTAAAAGGATCTTGAACTGATCATTTTATTCATTCCTCTGACTCCAGGAAAGAGTATGCACAGATCTATCCAATGGAGGCAGAGAAACAGTAGCTTTTCTACTTTTAAATATCTCCCCAAAAAGCCAGTTTGTAATTTTCTTGGCTGTGTAGTCTGATGCCTAAAACTAATGTAAGATCAAAGCATTTTGAGTTGTAAAGTATTTTAGGAAGCATTCAGTACAAATACCTCATTCTACTGGTACTTAAGAGAGGGAAAGTGATTTGCATGTGGTCCCCTAGGTAGCACTAAGAGAGCCTCAAATTCTCTGATTCTCAGAGGTTATTGTTGTTTTTTTGTTGATGATACCTAGTGCAATTTTCACTACCCAAAATTGTTTCTACCAAGTGTCTGAGTATGTACAAAATTAAAATGCTAGACAGGCACTTGCTATTTAAGAAATTTATTCTAATAGAACTATGCCATCTTCCCTTTCCTAAAATATCTTCTTCTTTCTTCAAAGAGGATCAAATTGGGATCTATCACTTTATTTCATCTAATATCCTCTCATTTCATTTCGAAAAACATTTATTAGGTGTCTTATATGAAGAGTACTTTGTCCTAAAAGCTATGGCATGAATATTAGGTAAAGCACAACCTTTTCCTTTATACAGTATACGGTCTTGTACTTAATTCAGGTTCTATCTCCCTTAATACTTACCTCAAAGTCCACCTTTTCCTTTTCTTCCCTAACTACTAATCTAAGCAAAAATGATTTCTTCCTTCCCTGATTGTCTTTAAAATATTTTTCTTACAGGATGTTTTAATGTGGCTTTTGTCCTTATATCACATTTTTTTTCATCCTTCCCTCACCACCTCAGTTGAACCATATAACAAAGAAAAGCAATGAAGTGAAAATATCTGCTGTAGAGACAATGTCTAACAAACAGTATATACATTATCTGCCATAGTAATCTCTTGCCTCTCTGTTATCAATGACGAGGTATATTTCATTTTCTGCTCTTCCTAGGACACTCCTTGTTTTTTAATGTTATTTAGAATTATCACTCTATATATACACTTTTTTAAAACTTTGCTTATTTTTGTTCCACATCATTTCATTCAAACTTTACCACATTTCTCTTATATTTTATAATTTCAAGCTGTACAATTACAATAATATTCCTTTACATTTATATGTCATAGTTTTTTTTAGCCATTCCACAATTGAACCCACTTGATTTCTAGTTTTTTGCTACTATGAATATTATATAATCAATCTTTGTTTTTGTCTTTGACTTCCTTGGGGTATTTGCTCAGAAGTAAAATTACTAGATCAGAGTGTATGGGCAATTTGCTCACTTTTCTTTCTTAATTCCAAAGTGGAATCCAGAATAGTTGACACATTTCCCATGCCTCTCATTTGTCACTCATCACATCTTCTATTATTATTTTTTAAAAATGTATGTCTTGTCTTTCCAAAGAGTGCTCTCAGAGAGCAGAAAATCATCTTAAATTTCTTTAAATTGCTCCCTCTCTTCCTTTGTTCCTTTGTTCCTTCCTTCTGTCAGTCTTTCTTTGTCTCCCTTCTTCCCTTCCTCTCTCTCTTCTTCTGTGTGTTCTTTCCTCTTCCTCCCCTTCTTCTTTCAACAAGTATTTGTTGATATGGAAATATGTTTAAAAGAATTGCACGTATTTAATCTGTATCAGATTGCTTGCTGCCTTGGGGATTGGGGGAGGTAAGGAAGGAAGTCGAAAAATTTAGAACACAAAAATTTTACAAAAATGAATGTTGGAAACTATCTTAACATGTATTAGAAAAATAAAGTACTATTGGGCAACAAAACAGCAACAACAACAACAAAAATATAGCAGAGGACTATGCTAGGTGCTGCTACTTGTGTGGGTCCCCAATAAATGTTCATTAATTGACAATCATTATAGTTTAATCCAGTAAGCATTTATTGAATACCTGCTGTGTACTGGGTCTTTTATTGGGCATCTATGAGTGCATTACAACTGGACATTCTTCTTAAAGTCTAATTAATTCTTCTCACTCCACTTTAAACCATCATGGCCTACTCAAGATGAGGACTCATTTTCCTTTTAAAAGTAATTCCCAAAGATTATAGTGGAGTGGAGTTATTCTTGCAATTAGCCTATAGATTTTAAGAGAATGTTACCAGAGCTTGCCTATTCAACTGAGTGCTAAGATGTCTGGCAGCTATTTTTCTCTAGTCTTCTCAGGAAAACCACATAGTTTCTTATATCTTATTACCATCACTTTCCTGGCTGTGTACACCAGTGACAGGGCCGGGTGCACTACTTCTCAGATGTGTTAAGCATCTCCCATTATTTCTCCAGAATTTTATAAGTTTGTTCAAAACTACACCACACATTTTGGTCTGCAGACTTTGTGTTTCCTCTTCTTAATTTTGAAAGCCTTGTGTATTTTTTTGTGGATGAGGGAAGGGGGCAGGCAGGAATTTAGTCCATATGTTTCTAATGTATTTGGTCTGAAATCATAAGAAACTGTTGCTGAGAAAGAGCTGCTGGATGTTTTAGAAGCCACTTTAGAAGCTGCACCTCCACCCTGACCCTTCCCACCAGTTTTTTCTTCCTCCTCCAAAGTAGTATCTCATTCAACTTTCACTGGTTTGTGCATGCTTCCTCTGATCTCCCCATCTCTATTCTTATTGTTCTTCTACCCTACTTCTCAAAACTCTTTTCTCACTTGTTAGAATAGTCATACAAAGCATAAAGGGAGGAAAATTCTTATTTGCCTGTGAGAACTGAAAGATCAATTTTCCCACTCTAAACTTGAGAACCTCACCCAGAAATGATTCCTGTTCTTTATCTGAAATGCCAAGTTCCTTCTTTGGGATCTCATGCTTCCAGCTAAAGTTTGCCTGACTTCCAGTGGCCTGACTTTAGCCAAATGTTAAACTCATTTGAAAATCCATTTTCTATTTTTTTTAAAAGAGATCCTAATTTTCTTGTTTCTCATGAATTTCTGTTCTACATACAATAAATTGCATATTCTTTTCAAAAAAAGTAGCTGGAGAAAGATCCTGAAGACCTATTGTAAAGTGTTTTTCAGAAACTAAATTAGCTACATTGGGGCCTTCCAAATGCTAGAGAAATTTTCTTTAAAACTTCAGAGTAGTTTATTAAGTCCCAATGTACTTAGTCCCAAAGTACTGAGCTGGGGTTTAAAATGAATTTATCACTCAGCACTTAGAAAAAGAAAAAAAAAGAGACAAAAAAATAAAGACCAAAAAAAAAAAATCACAAGTTGGAAGACAAAGGATTTAACAGAGCATATAGTCCAATCCATAGAAAACTTGTTTGTGCCTTACTCCTAATAAGTCACTATTCAGTCTTTCCTCCAAGTCATCAAGTGAGGAAAAACCCTATTAATTCGTATAGTAGCCCATTTCACTTTTGTTTAGCTCTAACTTTAAAAAAAGTTTATCAAGTCTAAATTTGCCTTTATTAATTTTTTGCCTTTATTAATTTTTGTCACTTCCTCTCTAGATCATTCCTAGATTTGTAGCACAAATTTATTTTGTATAAGATTTTACTTTTTACATATATACTCACACTTGCACATGTATCTACATATATGTCTATATATACATACACACACATATATACAACCTACACATTTATACATATACATATATGTTATCTTACCAATAGAATGTAAGCTCCTTGGACACAAGGGCTATCCCAGTTTTCCCTAGGACCTTAGCACAGTGACTGCAGCATTGTAGACATTTTATAAATGCTTGAGGATTTCCTATACAAATTTGCTGCAAAGCTATGAAGTCTTAGAGATTCATTTCTTCATTTTCACTCCATAGAACTTCTGATCAGTTTGCATCCCACTTTCTGGTAGCTCCCTTAGTTCTTACTGCCAGGACTTCAGCTTAGCTTTCTATCCATATCCTCATCTTTCTCCTAATACTCTGAATCAGGCCCAAGATAGGCCAATCTAATATTTTACATTAGAATTCAGTGAGGCACCCATGGACCATAAAGTACAATAATACAAGTTAAGAATAAACTTAAAAGGAAACATTATTAATAAATTAAAATAAAAGGTTTTTCCCTTCTACCTCTGAAATTAGTACAGCAGTTGGTAGCACTCAGGAAATCATCTGATTGTTCACTAAAACCTCTGGAACACTGTATCTAAATAGAAAGGTCTTTATATATCACTGTCATTCCATATCTCCAAGCTTCTGGAGATGATTTTCAAAAGGGGGAAGAACATGGATAATGATTCAGTAACATAAGAAGCAGTTAGATAGGTAGAAGAACCAAGAAAGAGAATATAATCATGAAAATCTAGAGAGGAAGGGGTATCTAGGAGAAGAAAGTGGCCAATGTTTTATAATTCTACATGGAGGTTAAAAAAAAGATGAATATTGAGAAAATTTTGGCATTAAATTTGGCATTGAAAAGATCACTTGTAATTGATTTTTAAATTTATTATTTATTTTTAACATTCTTTTTTAAAATTTCCAGTTCCAAATTTCTTCTCTCCCTTCAACCCCTTTCCTCTTCCTTTAGTGAGAAGACCAGCAGCATAATATCAATTATATCTGTGAAATCATGTAAAATATGTTTCCATATTATACATGATGAAAAAAGCAAGAAAAAGGTATATTTATAATTTGTACTCAAAATTCAGTACTTTTCTCTCTGAAGGTGGTTAGCTTTTTTCATCATCAGACTGGGATTCTCTTGGATTGCTGTCTTGATTAGAGGAGCTAAATCTTTCACAGTTGTGTTTTATAGGAAGAATTTTAAATTGAGTGATAAGGTAGGAAGACAGATTGGAAAGAATTGAGAAGTGAATAAAAGGAAGTAGAGGCAAGAACAGTAGAAAACTTTTATGAATTTGGTTATGAAATAGAGAAGAAATATGTAGGAATATGGCTTAATGGTATATTCAAATAAAGATTTTTAAGAATGGGGAAGAAATACTCATATTTGTAGGCAGCATGAGTGGAACTAGTAGGTAGGAATAGTTTGAAGATGAGAGAGGTGATGATTATGGAAGCAGTCTGTTGGAAATGATGGGATTAGTGCTACCAATAGGAGTTGGTTTTGATTGGGAGAAGGGTGATTTAATCAGAGAGTGGAGAAAAGGAAGAGAAAATCAAAGATGATTTCAATGGTTTTAATGATGTAGTATAGGGAACAAGAGTTCAAGGTGAATGGCTTCTATTTTCTTAATAATGTGTGTGTGGGGGGGGTATAATTCTTGACAGGATTCAAGGAGAAGATGATTTGAAATGAAAGACAAAAAGATTTAGAATTGCCAGGAAGTGTGATAGAAAATCAATTAAGGAGGAATAAAATGATTATTTTGTGGTATTGATGACTCCATTGGAATCAGATAACAAATGTGATCCAAACATTTCATTTGTTTGACTTAATCCTGCAGCATTTGGCTACAAGTGAGTAGGAATGGAGGAGACTGATCCTAGGAACAACTGAAGATTTCAGTGTGGCAAATTAGAAAAAGAGGAGAGGACAAGTGGGAGTCTGGGGAAAGAAATTCAAGAATAAAGGCCTTGAAATGTTGAACTGGTTAACTATATAATCAAGATTGGGAAGAGAGAAAAGTGAGCCAGAGCAGGGTTGATGGCCTGAGAGACTATTGAGGGGTGGAGGGACTAGAGGTCACATTGCGGATAAAAAATAAGATTAGGAGAAGTGAAGTATAGAAGTGATGGCATGATTGTTGTAGATATCTTCACAGATCTTTTCCATTTTTCTTTTGCTTTTATTCTCATTCCAATTTTATTCTTAGATATGCAAGAGAATGATCTGGCTTAATTGGGTTGCTTGCCAAGCTTTCTATAAACTTGTTTTTCACTTTATTGTTTCTCACTGTTTTATGAGGTGATACTGCTGATGATATTCCCTAACCTCCTCTATAAGATTCTGAAAATGAATTTATATTCAAAACTGTTATTGTCCTTGGATGCCATATCTTTTTCTTTGGCAAGGAGTTCAAATGTTTGCTGGCCTTGCTAGTGGATTGGAGCTTGGATTTAAATTATAGAGTGCTGGAAATGATTAAACAAAAGTAATTTACAATTATAAGCCTAGAGGTACTTATTGAAGGATCACAGGCTTGAGATCTAAAAGGGACCTTAAAAGTCATATATTCCAACTTTATCATTTATAGATGAGGAAACTATGATGCAGAGAAATGAGGTATTCTGCCTAAGGTTATACAGGCAATAGGTGGCAGAGGTAATATTTGAACTTATTCTCTCTGGCTCTAAACCTACTTTTCCTTTCCTTACTTTATCATAATGTCTGCCTATGCACAGAATCAGGTAGACATCATCAATTGATTGTCTATCTAAAGTAACAAATTCATTTAATATAACCAACTTTAAACCTTGAAACCTCCTGTATTGTCAGATATGTACAGACTCCAGTAATGAAAAATATATGTCCTACTGTTGATCTGTCTTATATTATACAATAATTTTTCCCTACTGAGGTCAGTGTAGTCATAGTGTTTCCACAAGATAGAATAAGATAGTCAGACTTCATGATGCTGTGTGAGTATTTGGCCATCTTACAAGGTAATGTCTCCTTCAGCTTTGGCATTCTAGACTATCTCTACGGAATAGTAACAAAATAAGTTCTTTGGGACAGTAACATATGCCTATAGCCACAAATGGCCAAAGCAACTCATACACCTAATTTCATAATTCTAAATATCCTCTCTCCTCTTGGTATTATGTTATTGCTTGCCCTGGGTAAAGCATCTGCTGGATTTGTCACTGTGGACCTTTTTTTCTTTTCTGTAGCTCAATCTTGGGATGACCAGTACCAAGTCTCTACTACCACACTTTTCTAGTTTCCTGCCTCCAGCCATTGGGCTTACTCCTATGGAGCAAGTGTCTATTTTCTCTCAAGTTCCAGGACATTCTTGAATGAACTCCATGATTTCAATGTTTGACTCATAATATTTCTTTCTTCCTATATCCTGCCCTCATAGTAGAGGATTCTAATGAACACATTTTTTTCCCAACATATTTACTGATGTTCCATCAAATACCGTAATTTCTAATTCCTCAGTTTAATCAGGATCAAGACAATGAGCCATAGTTTTTTAGAGTCTCCGTCTCAATCATTCAATAGCCAACTGTTTACGTGTCTACTCTGTACCAGATGCTGCCTGATGCTGGAGGCTCATGTTCAAAGACTGAAACAGCTTCTATTCACAATGAGATTAGGTCTTCCAACTACTCATTCACATTCACCAAATTATTCAGTTTATTGTCACATCTTGCCCTTTATACTTCCTCAGATCTCTTCTCTACATTCCCTTCTCTCCACTTACACAGTCACTATCCTATTATGGAAGCCTGTCACCTCTTGACTGGTCTATTGCAAAAATCTTTTAATGGATCTCTTTGCCTCAAGTCTCTTCACACTCAGCTCCCCAGTTGGTTTTTCCAAAGTTGATCACACAATATAACTCTTCCATGAAATAAACTTCCTCGGCTTTCTGTTAACTTAGGACCAAGTATAAAGTTCTGTTTGGCATTTAAAAACCTCCTCAACCTGGATCCTTTATATTTTCTCTATCTTCTTGTACTTTATTTACATAAGTAAGCAGTGATGTTCAGTCTTTTCAGTAGTGTCCAATTCTTTGTAATATTATTTGAGGTTTTAGCAGCATGTATACTGGAGTAGTTTGCCATTTCCTTCTCCAGCTCATTTTACAGATGAGGAGACTGAGGCAAACAGGGTGAAGTGATTTGCCCAAAGTTACACAGCTAGTAAGTTTCTGAAGCCAGATTTGAACTCAGGTCTCTTCCTGACTCCATCTACCCCCTCAACTTCCATGTTAGTGACTTTCCTTTGAGATTACTTTCTATCTATTTTTGTCTTGTTTCTATATAGTTGCTTACATTTAGTCCCTCCCCCCTTTAAGATGGAAACTCATGTAAAGTCTGTTTTATTTTTGCCTTTCTTTGAATCCTCAGTATTTAGTTCAGTATCAGTAATATAGCATGAACTTAAGAAATGCTTGTTGACTGACATCTTCCCTAGTATTTCCCTATACTATAACCCTTCTCATTTCCAAGACCAACTCTTCTACATATATCCTTGATGCTATGCCCTCTTATTTACTCCAGCAAATTTCTCCACTATCATCCCCATTTACTCTCTATATGTCTCTTTATACGACCACTATGAAGAGCTCCTTCTCCTTTGTGTTTAAGTATCTTCTGTCTCCCCTTTTTTAAAAAACCAAACGCTTACTTGATTCTGCAATTCCTGCTACCTGTCATCTTATTTCAATCTTCCCCTTCATTTCTAACTTCTTGACAAAGACATTATCTTGGCTACATGTGATGCTTCTTTTATCCTTTCCCCTCATTCTGTTACCTCATCATTGGAGCAGCTAGGTAGCACACAAGATAGAATGCTCAGCATGGAGTCCCTGACTTTAAATCTGGCGTCAGATTGCAATCCTGGGCAACTCATTTAACCTTCTTTGCCTCAGTTTCCTCATCTGTAATATAAATCAGAGTAGGAAATAGTAAAACTACTCCAGTGTCTTTACCAAGAAAACTCCAAATGAGGTTATAAAGACTTGGACATGATTGAAATAACTACACAACAACAAAACTTCAGCAACTCAATTGAAATAGCCCTTTCCAAAGTTATCAATGCTACTTATTTTAATTACTGCTTTTCTCAGCTTTTATTCTTCTTGGCTTCTTTACATCATTAGATGGTTTTGATAATCGCCTGAATATCTTCTCATCTTTAGTTTTGGGAGGTTTTCTACTGGTTCTCTTTGTCCAATATCCTTTGTTGGTTTTTAATCCAAGTCAGACCCATAAACCATGGTTGTTCTCCAGCTTCTGTCCTGGGTCCTCTTCTTTTTTTCCCCTCTATACTTTAATACTTAGGGATCTTGCCCACTTTCATAAAATCTGTTATCTCTATGCAAATTATTCCTATATCTATATAAGCAGACCTCCATCTCTCTCCAAAGCTCTAATCTTAATCACCAGTTGCCTCTTGGACATCTTAAACTTAATGTCCTGGGGCAACTCAAATTCAACTTTTCAAAATGGAACTCATCTTTTTCTCCTCACTCCTGCCACCCCTCTTCTGAATTTCCTTATTGCTGTCAAGGATATCAGTATTTTGCCAGTCATACATACTCACAACCTCAGTATTATCTTTGACTTCTCAAATTCATCCTGTGTATTCAGTCTTTTGCCAAGTCTCATTGGCTTTATCTTCATGGTATCTCTCCAAAAGTACATTTTCTACAATCACATAGCTGCAACCCCGATGCAGAGGCTCAAAATCTCTCACTTGGATTATCACATTAGCCTTCTCATTGGTCTCTCTGTTTCAATTCTTTCCACTCCATTCCTTCATCCCTTTTGCTGCCAAGATAAATTTTACAAAGCATATGTCATCTATCCCCTTTCCTCTCCATTCATTGAGCTCCAGGGTCTCCCTACACCCTATTACTTTTACAATCAAATATGAAGTCTTCTGTTTGGAATTTGAAGCCTTGTATAAACTGGTCTTTTCTTAGATTTCTGATCGTCTTACCTTTTTTCTCCTGCATACTTTACAATCCAACTACACTGATATTTGCATAGGGCCCACCATCTCTCATCTTTGTGCCTTTATACTGACTGTCCTAAATACCTGGAATGTTCTATATCTTTATTTCTGCCTTATCCAGACAATAATTCAATAGTTCCAATTCAGTAATTCCAATAATTCAATTGAACTCCTACCTTTTGTAGGAGGCCTTTTCTATTTCTATGCTCCATAGTTCCCACTCTCTACTGTTATTTCTTTCTAAGATTATATTTACTCTCTCTATTTTTTTACATGTACATAGTTATTTACATACTGTCTTCCTCATTAGCATGAAAGCTCATTGTGAGTAGGGAATGTTTTTGATTGTATGTGCATTATCAATGAGTAACATGGTGTTTGTGAGCTAGTAAGGTCTTAATAAATGCTTGATGCACATGTGAAAAAATGTTTGTACCAGCCCTTTTTGTAATGGCAAGGATGGGTGGTTGCCCATCAATTGGAGAATGTAAATAAGTTATGGTATATGAATGTTATAGAATATTTGTATTCTATAAGAAATGATCAGGATGATTTTAGAGAGGCCTGGAGAGACTTACATGAATTTATGCTAAGTGAAGTGAGTAGAAACAAGAGATCATTATATATGGCAACGGCAAGATTATACAATGATCAATTCTGATAGGTGTGACTCTTTAACAATGAGATGATTCAGACCATTTTCAATGGTCTTATGATGAAGAGAGCCATCTATACCCAGAGAGAGGACTGTGGGAACCCAGTATCGATCACAACATAGCATTTTCACTTTTTTTTTTTTTTGTTATTGTTTGCTTGCATTTTGTTTTCTTTCCCATTTCCCCCCTTTTTGATCTGGTTTTTCTTATGCAACATGATATTTAGGGAAATGTGTATAGAAGAATTGCACATATTTAATATATATTAGATTACTTACCATCTAGGGAAGGGTGTGGTTGGAAGGGAGGGAAAAAATTTGAAACACAAGATTTTGTAAGGGGGAATGCTGAAAATTATCCATACGTATGTTTTGAAAATTAAAAATAATAATTTAAAAAATAAAAAACAAATAAATTCTTGGTGCTAGGCCTTACTGAGTAGATGACATGGTTTATGGTACAGGGACTTGTAGAAGAAGGAAATATCTCTCCTCTGCTAATGATTCAGTTTTCTACCATAGTTGGCTCTCTTCTTAAGTCTTAGTGAAGACAACTAGTTTATATCAAATTGGAAATATTTTAATTTACACCATATTTTCTCAGTTCTTAAATTGTTCTGCTTTTATTGAATTTCATCTTTTTTCTCTATGTGGATTTTCTGCCTTTATACATATATTTGATCCAGAAATGACTCTCATATTAGCAATCAGTTGTTCCTGTAAAGGTACAATTCACTTAATTTTTTTTGTGATGCTATTTGATGCTTTCCATTTTCAATGTCTCCCTTTATCATCATCATCTTTTTTTACTGAGGCAATTGGGGTTAAGTGACTTGCCTAGGGTCATACAACTAGGAAGTGTTGAATGTCCGAGGGCATATTTGAACTCAGCTCCTCCTGACTTCAGGGCTGGTTCTCTATCTACTGCACCACCTAGCTGCCTCTTCCTTTAATTTCATGAAGAAAAAAATCATCTTCTATAAGCATGAGACTTTATAAAATCTACAAGTCTTTTGGGCCTCTTACTTTTTGATCATGAACTGGATCCTCCAAGTTTTTTGTGGTCATCCTCCCTATGCCTTGAAGTAATGCATTATTAAATCATGCATTAATTTAATTTGGAGGTTGTTATTGAGACATGTTTTCTATATCCAGGTATTAGGGCTTAAGTTACCATTAACATCTTCTTGATGTTTCTATGCTCACACTCATCATGAGTAACAGAAGTTGTGTCAGAGTATACAGCACAATTCAATTTATATCTATGTAAAATTTTTTAATATATTATCTAATGAAACCATTATTAAAGTTTCTAAGCTTTTCAAATGTGCTTCTGATGACTATGGCCACTTAGTTGGTTGTTTGAAAAGAAACTATAGGTATTCAAAGTGGATCCTACCACATCTTTTCAGAAAAGTCAATTATGAAAGAAAGACCTTACTATGATGGTTCAATATCTAAGACACAAATAAACTCTGAGAAGTTACCAACAGATTTCTCAATACGTTCAACTTTTTTCTTTAACTTCTACTGATTTTTTTTTTTGCTGAGGCAATTGGGATTAAATGACTTGCCCAGGGTCACACAGCCAGGAAATGTTTAGTGTCTGAGACCAAATTTGAACTTGGATCTTCCTGACTTCAGGGCTGGATGATTGCATTTCTTAAAAAAAAATTATACTAATTTCTCATGAACAGCAAACATTCTCTCCTCTCTTCCCCAAGCAAAATAAAACAAAACAACCTCTAGGCTTAAATAAGTATGAATATTACTGATTTTGCAATTTCTTAGCAGTGTAAAAAATAATTCAAAGACCTATTTAAGTAATTAAAAATATATCACGCAAGAAAGATCAAATAGTCACTTCTCACTACCATTTGCAACTATTGATGTTTTCTTAACTTTGTGGAATCACAGTCTTACACTTCAACTGTCTTAAAATGGCAGTAACAGCACAGTTACAGCAGTTAGCAATTCAATTTCATTTTTTTGGGAAATGTTATTTTAGTCTTTGTCAAAGATGACTGTTTACCCCAGTCTTTCAAGAAAGTAGTTCTTTTAGACCTTTCTTTCTTAGTATCTACTACCATCTCTCTCCAGCTTTAGTAATTAATAGTAGGCAGAATGACAAACAGTCTCTCACCCAAAACTGTATTCATTTAAAAATGTACAGTAACATTTTCATAGTCTCTGTGGCTATTAAAACTGGGATTATATTTATACATGTGGTTTTCCCTTTCATAAGATCTGTGTCATCTATTTTTGTACCTCAGCACCTAGTACAATGCCTTGAATGAAGCAAATTGACTTGTTAAATTCATAGGTTTATGGAATATCTGTGAAGTTGTTAACAATTTTCATGATCTAGTCTAATCACCTTATTTTGGAGTTGAGGAAACTGAGACTCAGGAATGTTAAGGAAGTTGCCTAAGGTCATGACTGGCAAGAAGCAGAGCTGAGATTTCAACTTTTTGTTGTTATTCAGTGATTTTTCAGTCATGTCTGACTTTTCATGATTCCATGTGGTGTTTGCAAAAATACTGAAGTAGAACCAGAAGTTAAAACCATTTCTAGTCATGTGAAAAGGTGCTCTAAATCACTATTAATCAGAGAAATGAAAATTAAGACTACTTTGAGATAACACTACACACCTGTCAGATTGGCTAAGATGACAGGAAAAAATAATGATGAATGTTGGAGGGGATGTGGGAAACCTGGGACACTGATGCATTGTTGGTGGAGCTATGAACAGATCCAGTCATTCTGGAGAGCAATTTAGAACTATGCTCAAAAAGTTATCAAACTGTGCATACCTTTTGACCCAGCAGTGTTTCTACTGGGCCTATATCCCAAAGAGATCTTAAAGGAAGGAAAGGCACCCACATGTGCAAAAATGTTTGTGGAAGCCCTTTTTGTAGTAGCTAGAAACTGGAAACTGAATGGATGTCCATTAATTGGAGAATGGCTGAATAAATTATGGTATATGAATGTCATGGAATATTATTGTTCTGTAAGAAACGACCAGCAGGATAATTTCAGAGAGATCTGGAGAGACTGGCATGAACTGATGCTGAGTGAAATGAGCAGAACCAGGAGATCATTGTACATGGCAACAATAAGATTATACGATGATCATTTTTGAAGTACATGGCTCTCTTCAACAATGAGATGATTCAAACTAGTTCCAGTGGTTTTGTGATGGAAAGAGCCATCTACATTCAGAGAGAGGAATGTGGGAACTGAGGGTGGATCACAACATCATATTTTTTATCTTTTTGTTGTTTGCTTGAATTTTGTTTTCTTTCTCATTTTTTTTTCCTTTTTGATCTGATTTTTCTTGTGCAGCATGATTTTTGTGGAATTATGTATGGAGCAATTGCATATGTTTAATGAATATTGGATCACTTGTTGTCTAGGGGAGGGGATGGAGAAGAAGGGAGGGAAAAAATTAGAACACAAGATTTTGTAAGGGTGAATGTTGAAAATTATCCATGTATATATATATTTTGAAAATAAAAAGCTTTAATTAAAAAAATTACTGAAGTAGTTTGCCATTTCCTCTTCTAGTTCATATTACAGATAAATAAACTGAGGCAAACACAGTATAAACTGAAGTTGTGACCTGCCTAGGGTCACACTAAGGCTACTAAGTATCTCAGATCAGATTTGAACTCAGGTGCATGAATCTTTCTAACTCTAGACCTGGCACTCTATCCCCTGTACCACTCAGTTCTTCTAATTTCCAGTCCATTAAGTCTTTCCACTCTGCTGTACTCCTTAATTGAAGAGAATCTTTGGGGACTTTTGTTATCAGTTGAAATTGTCCTAGAATTATAAAGTATTATCTTTAAAGCACTAAAGAAATTCATCTAACTGGTGAGAGTCTTTCTAAAAACCAATAAGAAAAAGAGAAAAATAAAAAATTAGAAAGTTACATTTGTCATTTTAACTTTGATAGATAGGAAAAAACCAACTTTTTATTTACATAGTATTTATGTTTCCTACACAGATAGACAATTATGATCACATTTTTCCTAATCAAGTTACTTAACAGGTGGGAAAGCTGAAGGGGCCAAGGACATTAAATCATTTATTAAAAGTGATATAATTAATCAGTCAGTTGTGATACAAGGACTAGAATCTTACTTTCCATACTGATATTCTTTCCACTACACCATGTTGACTCACACAATTGTTAAATTTATGGCCAATTTACAAACATTAAGAAAGGCAAATAATGCTAGATCAGGGCGTCCACGCTTTTGAAAATACATCATGTTGGACCAATTTAATATCCATCTAGGGGAGAGATTTTGCTTCCTTTCCTTGGCTTCTTCTGAAGTTTGGGATTTGCAAACTTCTTTTGAAAGTCAGCCATTTGGATTATTAAATGCTTTGTGAACCTTAAAGTGATATATTAACATGAGTTGTTTCTCCACCAAAGTGCTGTGGGCACCCAGAGTCCAGTAAATTTGAACCTGCTCTTTGTTAAATAGCAGTTATGTTACTTGAGAGGCAGTAATAAATCATAATAGACATTAATTCATTTAGCATGGATTGGTTTATCAGATTAGGTTACTCAATACAGAGCAAGACTTTGAGAAAATAAGACACAGGAAAGGTAAGTTCTGATGAAGGACACGGATAGGGAAAATTTCTTACCTTGATAGAGTGGGGCAGGTTGAGTCCTACAAGAGAGAACCTCTAGTCAAAAGAGAAATATCATGCAGACATAACAGTATGTACATCACAGTATATTGAAACACTATTTAGAAAAATGGGATGAGGATAAAAGAACTGTTGATTTTTCTTTTTCTTCTTATCCTTAATTCTTCTTCCCCCTACCATTTTAAAGCCTTCCTCAAGTGTCATTACTTCAGGTAAGGCAAGTAGAGGGAATTCTAAGTTTCTAGAATTGTTGAGCCATACTTTAGAATTTTATTATTGTCTTTCAATAGTTTCTACACTGTGTGAACTATTCAGTTGAAAGCAGCCAGAGGTAATTGGAAATTGCATAACACTATAGGGAATATGAATTTTGGATAACTGAGGATTGGCTTGATCTGAATGGATTTTAAGAAAATCCTACTTTTGCCAAATTCATTGTCAATCCTCAGTTTCTCTCTTCCTGTGCTAACTATTGACTTAAATCCATCAGTCCGATTTAATTTTACTTTGGAGAAATGAATTGGGTAGGAGTAAGAAGAAATAAGCTCACACTGAACTAAGTGATTGTTGAGTCTTGGTTTTATGTGGTGTGTTGTGACTATTCAGTGATTTAAGTGCTGAGTATCCATTCTATGGATTATCTGGCCACTGCTACTTCCTTTTTCTTCCTCCTCTTCTTTTTTTTTATCTTCTTCCTATTTTATTTTTTCTTCTATTCTTTTTTCCTCTTTCCCAGCTTTATCATTTTCTCCTTTTCTTCTTCATTCTTTAAGTAATAATCCAACACACCCACTTTTATTATATCATTCCCTTGATTAAGAGCTTTCATTGTATACTGGTCCAAATCACAGATCATCAGACTAGCATAAAAGGACTCCTCACTCTGTCTCCAATGATGTTTAAACCTGATCTCATACTATCACCCTTCATGTCATTGAGAAGCCATTCAAAATTGGAGTACTCTCCTTCCCAAATTTCTAATTCTCTATCACCACTATGCTTTTGGTGCAACAGTTTTGTATGCTTGGAATACTTTCTCCTACATCTATCCCACTTAACAGATTTAATCATTTAAGACCTAGGTTATGCTTTTTATACTACCTCTTCCATAAAGCTTTTCATTAATTTCTTAGCCAGAAGTGATCTGATCTTATTTTTAGTGCTTAATAAATGTTTTTAAAATAATGAATAAAAGAAGTCATCTCTTCCTCTTTTGATTTTCAAAATGTTTTCAAACAAACTCCTTTGTGGATTTACCATATTCTAATTTGGATTATGGAGGCAGTGAGGTGATTCAGTAGATAGAATAGTAGACCTAGATTCTGGAAAATCTGACTTCAAAACAGGCCTCAGGCACTTAATTGCTATATAACCTTGGACAAGTCCCTTAAACCTGTTTGCCTTAATCTACTGAAGAAGGAAATGCCAAACCACTCCAATATCTTTGCTAAGAAAATGCCATGAACTAGGTTGATATTTTCTGGTTTACAGGGTCATAAAGAATTGGATACAACTGAATGACTGAAGAACATTATGTTATTCATATACATATTTAATCGCTACTTTTAAACTAAAAATCCCTTGATGGGTAAGGACTATATGTTACTTTTTTCTAGCCTTTCATCTGCCACCAAAAACAAAAACAAAAACAAAACACCCCACATGCATAAAGGAGGAAGGTTTTTTTTTTTCAATATTCTGTCCTCGTTAGAACATATTTAGAATATTGTGTTCATTTCTAAGGACCAGGTTTGGAAAAACATTGATGAACTAGAGAATGTCCAAGGAAGGACAACCATAATGGTAAAAGGCCATTAGGCCATTACATACAAGTATTGGTTGAAGAAATGGGAAGTTTTTTAGCCTGGAGAAGAATTAGTGTCAGTGGGAATAACTTTTTAAGAATTTAATTGGAGTTCATTTGGAAAAAAAGATTAAATTTGTTTTGCTTGGCAAGCCCAGGAATAAGAAGCAAAATTTTAAAAGAGGCAGATTTAGATTTGTTTATTCCTGTTGGTATATGTCCAGAAATAAGCAAATGATTAGAACTTTAATATATGTCTCTCTTCTTTTTCAGGAAGTATTTTGGCGAAAAAATTGGCCTGTATTTTGCTTGGTTGGGTTTATATACTTCATTTCTCATTCCATCTTCAGTAATTGGGGTGATAGTCTTCCTCTATGGCTGTGCAACAATAGAAGATGATATTCCTAGGTAAGTGTTCTTAAGAGATTGATTCATCTGTCAAATGTCACCAAATTGTTTTCCCTTTATCATAATGAACGTTTTTGTAGCACCTGAAGTTTACAAAGCACTATCTATATACAACTTTGTAAAGTTGGTAGTAAAAGATCCTTATCCCCTATAAGTTTGTGGAGTCAAGTTCGAATGAAGAATATGCTGATCATTAAGAGTCATTTTGATAAATCTCAGTGGAACACTTCACAATGAAGAGCAGTTGTGTTGGGCACACAGGCAGTTTTTATCAGTTACCCACTGATTCTGTTGCAATTAAGATTGTGACAAATACATCAAAGTGATTAAGACAGAATAATTACAGACTGACAAATGCAGTTTGGTATTGTTCAGTATATAAAATTTAGTAAATCTAAGAGGGCAAAATTACTTGCTCAAAGATACATATGAATATTAAAAATTGAGATCTGAATCCATGTTTCCTCTTATTCTAAACTCAGCACTTTTGCTGTTATTCTATACATGTTCATCCCAGTTGTATTTTGTTCTACCTTTGGTGAATAGGGACACTGACATTTCAGCAAAAGCTTATGTCTGGGACATGGTCTCCTTTATGAAGTCAAATCTGTCCTCAACCTCTTTGATGTTTGATATGCTTTATCTTCCATTAGTTAAATTTGGATTTGTATTTTTCTGATGAGATATGGAGACCTGATTATCTCCTTAAATGGAGATACTGTAGTGTCCTCTGACACCATTCCAAAATTACCTCATGAATTGGGTAAGTTTTGAAGGTAACTAATTTCATCCATTTCATTTTGATTCTTATTAGTTTTAATATCAACGGATGATTTATTTTGTCCCTAGTTTGAAAGGTAAACCCATTTTAGAACCAGAAACTGCTTCATGTTCTGATGACATGAGGCACCCTGGAGAAGTTTAAGACAGAATTTCTACCAATATGATAGTTTAGTTGGGAAGAAAAGAAATTAACATATACAAAGGTAAATGATAGTAAAATGTTTAATTGATAATTCAAAGAAATAATAGAAATGAATGTTATTACATAATTAATTATCACATGATCAGATAAGGATTTATGAAGATAATTGGAACTGAATTATGTCAAGTTTGGGGAGGAACAGTGCTTTGTAGAATGGTGTGAATAGAGCACAGAGAAAAGAAATTAGGATTTTTATTTGAGGAAAATTGAGAAAATTAAGCTACAAAGGGAAATTCACATGGGAGTTTAATGATTGATAAGATTAAAATTTTTTTCATCTGTTAAATGATAGTGTCATATTTTATTCCATGACACTTTCTAAAGAAAGGCAAGATTGCTCAAAGTTTTATTGTAAGATGACTGGGTTTCATCACTTCTTAAATAATGATTCCCAAGGATTAAAAGATTGAAATGGCAACAAAGAAGGACTATTCTGTGTCTCCGATAATTGGTAACCATAAAGGTAAATCAATACCTAATCCTAAGCAAGCCAGAGATGATACATTACCTTATAGTGTGCTCTAACACAGAGTATCTTGTCTTTTCACTAGAAATATTCCTTAGAGGCAAATAATTGGTTTATTCTGGCTTATTGAATAGACCTTGGTAAAATTTTGGATAGTTATAAGTCTAAGTAATTTGAATAGGAACTATTGAAGTCTAAATAATTCAGAATTCTCTAATGCAGACATGACAGAAAAGTATCGATCCTATGGATATCTTATCCTTTCCTAGATATATTTTTTGTTCACTGATTAATATATACAGCTTTATTCTACAATGATATATATATGTATATAATTTTACAGATGAAAAAATTTTAATCTTATCAATCACTAAACTCCCATGTGATTTTTCCTTTGCAGCTTAATTTACTCAATTTTCCTAAAATAAAAATCCTAATTTCTTTGTTGAACTATTCCTTGCAGTGTAGATATATCTTCTCAACTAAGATTAATATGTGTCTAATGATCAGCTATTCTGAACTTGTTAGTGAAGCTATAAAATATGGAAGAGGCTATTTCTTTAAGAGGCTTTTCCTGTACTTTATAGAATCAAAATGTCATATATACATCAGCAAATAAAGGTTAGAATATTTGTTGGCTTCAGACTTTTCTACAATGTCTAAATTGAAACATCCAATCCTGAGATATGATTAATAAGGGAGGGGATAAATTTAAGCTTATCTAAAGGTCACTTCCGTCTTGGACAAAGGATTACAAAATTTGCAGGAAGAGGAGTGAGAGTGAGCTTATTTCAAGCAACTGGCAGTTGTAAAAGGAAAGTAGATAAGGTGATTTTGAAAGTATATTCAAATATCCCTTTCACATTGCAGAAGTTAGGCTTGTGGCACCCCCCACAATCTAAAATATCTGCATAAAATTTTTTGGCCCTCCCTTCATACCTGAGAAGAAATCTAATTTTTTTTTCTTTTATGGGATATTGAATTGATATTCTATAATACTATACATATATTTTATTCACTTCTGAGTTTCTAAAATTTTTCTGTGTTGTTTGTTGGCCATTGTATGTCATGCTACAGAACTCCCCCCAAAGTCCCATTCAATTTCTTATGCCCATTCACTATATAGTGAAATCATGATGGAGAAAATCATGATGTGGAAGGGATAACTGGATAGCTTGAATAGTCTGTAAGGTCTTGAACAACTCTCAGATTTCATAATTAAATCCACCTGCTCTGGATAGGTGACTCAGTCTAGTTGACAAAAAGCATGGACAAAAGCTGCTTTGTTATTTTACTTCACATCTTTCCTGGCCTTTGCATAATTAAAAAAAAATCAGACTCACACTATCTCATTAACATAAGGGAGAAAATGCCATTTAGCTGTCTATGGGTACAATATCCAGAACAAGGGAAATGATAGTCCCACTATAATATATTGTGATCAAATTACATCTGGAGTGTTTGGAGTTCTAATTACCATTTTTAAGGAAGGACAGTATGAAAACACATTTAGAATAATAGAACCAACATGGTGAAGAGGCTTGAATCCATTCCATATAAAGAACTTTTGAAGGAATAGGTGATGTTTAGCCTAGAAAAAATTGGAGAGTGGGACATAACTGTTTTCAAGTATGTGAAAGTTTGTCATATAAAACAATGATTAGTTTATGACATTTAGCCCCACAGTGCAGAACTAGTAATTATTGTCAATTAGTATCAGTGGGTGGAAGCTAAAGGAAAGTACCTTACTACTCAATATAAGAAAGTGTATCCTGTTTGTTCCAAAAATGTAAATAAGCTGGCTTTCCATTCATGAGAGCAAAAAAGGAGCTAGGATCTTTGTATGTCTCCTCAAAGTAACAAAATGCCAAAAATAAGGAAAATATTTGTTTAAAAACACAATAAAATCAATCAAAATGGAAAATAAACAATGTTGAGTATGAATAAATTTTAAAAATACTTTGGAAAAACTGGGGGGAAAAACAACCCAACCCTGAAGGACTTAAAGCAATTCAGATAGAAAAAACAAGTAACACATGATCTACTGAATTACTTCCTTATCCAAGAGATTAGCTTAATGGATTTGTTCCTTTGTTTGAAGTACCTACTTCCACCAGATATTGGTCATGTTGAACATGAGCCTTTATTCCAGCCTTTGACTTTGTATAGAAGATTTTGATTGTTCCTTTTTGATAAGGAATAGAGACTAAACTTGTGATTTCATTGATACAAGGAAATTTCAGATGAGAAAATTTCCTTTTTCAATGCAGTTTAGCACTTAACTTTATAACTTAAAATTCTAAAAGTTGTCACTTAGTAAACATTTTATAAATCTTGAATGACTATGTGCCAATTGTTGTTTATTTGCCTGGTGTCATACCAATAATGTGTTGGGGATGGAACTTCTTGTCTTCAAGGTCAGTGTTCTGTTTTACTAGGCTAGCTGCCTCTTTGATAGTAGCAAATATTCCTATGTATTGGATTAAATCTCAGGCATGATTTGATTAGGGCAAGCTATTAAATGGGCCTATAAAACAGAATGGAGCTGAAAAAAGGGGGAGCTAGAAACAAAAAATTGAAGAGTTAGATCATTGGGGGTGGAGATAAGGATGTAGAAACAAATTTAGTCTCCCTTCTTCCTCAGAGATACCAGTTATGGAGAGAAAGTGACATTCACAGAGTTTTTTGGCTTGAAAGATGGCATCTTTGGAGTTAGAGGGAGAATACCATGGCCAAATGGTAGAAGTTTCTAAATCATGACCTCCTGGAAGAGTGATGAGAATTCACAGGAGTGTTGAGAGTTCTTGGACCAAAAATAGAATGTGTGGCCCTGGTATTGCTACTATAGTTGGTAGGATGGGACTTGCCTCATTAACGTCAATTTTTTTGTGTCTGTGGGGGGAGGGTTCCTCTTCATTTAGGTTAGTTTATCTAATAGTTACCTGGATGACTATATTTGTCTCTGGAATGGAAAGTAGGACTCATCAGAAATAAGGAAAGTGTCTTAATTATTATGGGCTATTGTCATTCTTTGGTACTTCTCTGTATTCTTTCTGTGGGGTGAAATAAAAACTGTCCTGAATCTGGTATTTATTGTTACCATGAGTCATGCATAAGAGCTGGGGTCCTTTTATCCTCATTTGTACAGCCCTAGTCCTGAGCTATAGTCTTAAGATTCCAGTAGAAATTCTGTGTGAACATAACATTCTCATACTCCTTGATTGATGTTTGCTTACATTGTGTTTCCTTTATCTGATATATCATTTGTGTAGATAAGATTTTTCTTGCACAACAATGATAAGTTTGGAAATATGTATACATATATTCGATTTGCCAATATTTTAACATAATTAACATGTAGTGGATATCCTGCCATCTAGGGGAGGGGTGGGGAAGTTGGGGGGAAAAATTTCTAACGGAAAGCTATGTAAGTGTTATTGTTGAAGAATTACCCACACATATGTTATGCAAATAAAATAAAATTAAAAAATAAAAAAAAAGAATTGCAAAAAAAAAAAAAAAGAAATTCTGTGTGAACAAAACAAATCAAAAAGTGGTTTTTGACGAGCACCAAATATTGAATCCACTTGTTTTAGTAAACTCAGAGCTGTAGATGAAAGATCAGTGGTGCTTTTAAAGAAATTAAGTAGGAATTAACAGTTAGGAAAATCATATGATAAATAGAAATCAGAAGTAAATTACATTATTGGGAAAACTCAAGTTAGAATAACAAGGAACTTTAAAAGATCAGGATGAAATTGTGAAACACAATAGTATTTGAAATAAAATAAAAGACTTTAAAAAAATCCACTAACTAATGAACAACAGACTAATTAGAGCAAAAAACAAGATTAAAGCAATGTATATCTATTGGAAGGAACCCAAGTTCAGAAAAATCACTGAATTATTAAACAGAATGGGAAATTATACAGAATCAAATGACAGGTCTAAATGATAGTTTTAGATACAGTAATCTCAGGGTTTTGACATTCTCTAAATTTTAGGAAAAGAAAAGAACCTGAATGTGATATGCCAGTTTATTAAAATAAATTCCAGAATTAACAAAAATAGGTGATAGTCATAAGTATACACAGATTGAGTTTGCCAGACCAAACTATATTTCTGAAGACAAATGGAAACAGTATAAAAACAAGATACACTGACTCCAACAGGAAAGGATCTAAGATTCAACATTTCTAGACATATAATAGTCTGCTATAACATTATCTTAATTAAATAAATAAATCATTGAACACAAAACTGAAGTGTTTAATTATTTAAAAATAAATGAATTTTGTGAAATAAAAAACAATTTCTTTAAAATTATTAGAAAAGAAGTAGATTTGGAAAAAAATATTAGCAGTAAATATATCAGATACAGATCTGATATATAGATGAATCTACAAAGAAGTAATCTATAATTGTGTATGACAAATATGTATTTTCTGTTTGAACAATGGTCAGTTGAGGTGAATAGGAAAGTTTTAAAATAGAGAATATAAATTTTTAATAATCATATGAAAAAAAGACTCAAATTTCCCAATATTGGAGAAAAATAAAATGATACAAAATCAAGATTTTCCCACTAGAATGGCACAATTATAAAAGTGAATGAGAGTAGATTTGCAGAAAATAGTTTATCCATTGTTGGTTGAACTGTATAGTGTTACAAGCATTGTAGAGAACTCTGGCAATAAAACAGATTGTGTCTTTTTGACCTTGTGATTTTACCATTAATTTTATATCCTATAGGTGTCCCATGAAGAAAAAAGTAATTGTCTATTCAAAAAATTTATAGCTGTTCAAATATTTTCATTTGTTATATCTGTTCATAATATCCTCCACAATTCCCCATGAAAAGTCTACAAGTTTAGCAGATGAAGAGTAACTGAATAGAACATTTGTATACTTTAAAAAGGGCAATTATAAACATAAAGAAATATGGAAAAATAAGAACTAAAGATGAACTTGGGACACAGAGCGAAAATAATTCTTGTTTGATGTCTTCAGTTTTGTTTCTAATTTTTCAAAAGCTAGGTAGTAAACTTTAATTTTCAATTTTTTATATTTGTCTTTGGTGATAGTAATTAAATGTATTAACAAATGTTTTTAAATGGAATGAGGTGCCTCATGTCAATATTGCTCCCCCAAATATAGATTTTCAGGGAAGATTGAATGATTGTGAGCAATGTTTCAGAAGAGACTCATTTCATTTAAGAAATTGAAATAAATGGCTGATGAAGTTCCCTTCTAACATTGGGATTCTATAATTTTCTGTCTTGAAAAGGAATATAAGTCTCTAGAAAAGGAGGGTTTGGTAATTTATCAGAAAAATGGGATTAAAGAAAATAACCATTTGGAAGAAAGGTGGTAGTCAGAGAAGAGAATGAAGACCCCTGAAAAACAATGTAAGGGTTTGAGAAGAAGAAAAAAATTATAACAGATTTCAAATTCTACTTCCTTCAGAGAAGAGGATGTATTTTAGTAGCAGTGGCAAGAATTTGAACATGCCAGTTATTTGAGACATACAGTTAAAATTGTGCATATAGAAATTATAATTTAATAGGTCAAAGAAACCAAATAATATGTAATCTATTCAGAGATATTCTATTCTAGTTAAGGATTACATTGGGATTTAGTGGTAAAAATAGGATTATTTTGAATGGTTTGAGTATGAATAACAATAATCAAGGAAAACTTAATAAAGGAAATGACCTTTGTGACTGAAAGAAGGGGAAGAATGTATACTCATAGATAGGAAAGGGGTCACCTTTTAAGTGACTCGGTTCATTACCAAGCAAAGGAATAGAAACTTGTAGGATCTATGTATTAAAGCTTTTTATTTGTATAACATATATATGGGTAGTTCCTCAGCATTGATCTTTTTTTTTTAATAAAGCTTTTTATTTGCAAAACATATGAGTGACATTTCAACATTGACCTTTGCAAAAAAACTTTTTTTTCCCAAGCTTTTCCTTTCCTTCCCCCCACCCCCCACCCCTAGATGACAGGTAATCTAATACATGCTAGATAGGATAAATTATATGACAAATACAATACATGTATACATATCTATACAGTTATCTTACTGCACAAGAAACATCAGATCTAGAAAGAGAAGAAAAAAAACAACCTAAGAAGGAAAACAGAATGCATGGAAATATTCACAGAAAGCGTTAAAATGCTGTGTTGTGGTTCACTCTCAGTTCCCACAGGCCTCTCTCTGGATGTATATGACTATCTTCATCACAGCACAATTGGTTTGAATCACATCATTGTTGAAGAGAACCATGTCCATTAAAATTGATCATCGTATAGTCTTGTTGCTGTGTATAATGTTCTCCTGGTTCTGCTGATTTCACTCAGCATCAGTTCATGCAAGTCTCTCCAATCCTCTCTGAAATCCTCCTGTTGGTCATTTCTTACAGAACAATAATATTCCATAACATTCATATACCATAATTTATTCAGCCATTCTCCAATTGATGGGCATCTTTTCAATTTCCAGTTTCTTGCCACTACAAAAAGGGCTGCCACAAACATTTTTGCACATGTGGGTCCCTTTCTTGTAGGATCTATGTAAATTGTTTTGTAAATGATATGAATATATGATGACAGTTGCTTCAATTTTCTTAAAGAAAATACTAGGAATTCATATCTGAAAGGGTGATGTCTGAAAGTTATTTTCAAGTAAATAGTCTTTTATACCAAGTTCTTATGGATAGTATACTAAAGAAAGAGTTTGGGAAACCCATCCCAAATAATAAAATAAGAAAGAATATTTATTTTTCTGACTTTTCTGACTTTTTCTAAGTCAGCTAACAAGATATTAGGTTGCTTCCTTTTGTTCTCCTTACTATAGACTTAAAATGGCCTAATTGTTCATTTCAAAAATAGTGACCTTATGTTTATGGTGTCCAATGTTGATCCTCACAATTTTGAAACTTAACTTGATTGTGTGTACCCACCCTCCGCCACCAGAACATGGGTAGGATAGCTGACTGCTGGTTTTTATTAGTACATGGAAATTATGCCATAATTCTCCAGAAAGGAAAGTATGTAAAAGGGACCACTTAAGCTGGAAATTTTCAGCTTATAATTACCATGAACATATACATTATATAGCCATGTGCATTATAGACAACATTTTGTTTAGTGATGTTAAGTGTTCATCTGTACCTGCCAGTTGTTCAGAATCAGGACAGAGTACAGCACATAGACAAGGTCCTAGTGATAGGAAGTTATACATATCATCATCATCATCATAAATTCTCAGTAGTCTTGATTTGTGAGAGAGCACTTGCTTGAATGTCGCCAATCTCCAGTATTTCATGTGTGTATATTCTGTACTTGTAACAAATCCTGTAGACTTATTGACAAACATCTGCTAAGCATCTGTGTTTATGTGTGCAGAAGCAACTAGAGGATAAAGCCATTAATTGATGAGTATAAAGTGTAAAACAGTCTGGATTAAAATTCTCAAATTCCCTCTTTTCTCCTTAATAATAAGTTCTAGTGCTTAAAATATGTGGATAATTGTATTGGTGTTCAATTCTCCTTGCCTGTGTAAGCAATACTATGGTTTGAGATGAATAATTCATTAATTGGCTCTGTAGTTCCTTCCTGTTAGTTTCAGAGGTCTGGTAATTGATAAATACCATTTTTTTTAGCTCATTTATTTTTCAATTAGTTAATAGGGTACAGAAAGATGTCTTTGGGCTTATAGCTATAATAAATTCTTTGCCTTATTCATGAACATTATCAATTTTTATAGTATTTGGGGAGAATTAGTTCTAGATTGGTTTCCTTTATCACTCAGCAAGCTTCAGAAGTTATTTAAGATTTTGAGTGCAAGGTATTAATGTATCTTTACATTAAAGGGGCAGCCAGGGCATCAATGGATAGAGCGCCAGGCCTGGAGTCAGGAAGGTTCATTCCTGAGTTCAACTCTGGTCTTAGATATTACCTACAACCTGTGAAAGTCACCTAATCTATTTCCCTCATTTTCCTCATCTGTAAAATGAACTAGAGAAGGAAATAGCAAATCACTCCAGTATCTTTGGCAAGAAAACTACAAATTTGGTCACAAAGTCAGAAATGACTGAACAACAACAGCAATGTTATTGAAATATTATTTAGTGGTAAAGCACGATAGGTGTATTGCTTGATGCAAAATAAACAATAAAGCTCTCCTGATTTTGAATTCCAAAATCATATTAAAAGTAACATTCATATCTTATATTTTTTGGATTATCAGTAGGTTACTTGCCTTCTTTTTGTGCAAATGATCAAGGATATAACATAGTATTATATTTTACTAATAAAAACCTTAATTTTCTTAATAATATGTTCAATCTTTACTTCCAGGAGATAGTCCATACCATTCTTTCTGCTTTGTACATATGTAAATAGAAATATTTGATCCCTTCCATTAACCAGTGCAAGGATGACCCTAAGAACTGGTATATTAACAACCAGAAAGTTGCCTAACTTTTAGAATATTTCATCAGAATATACTTAAGAAAAACATTTTTATGAAGAAATCTTTCCTTTTTAGGGATCACTCTTCCTGCTGAAAATTAACAGCCCCAACAATTATTTGACCTAAGAGTTTTAATTTATTTTTTTCTACAGCCACTATAAAAACATTTGGGGATGAAAAAAAATGTGCACTTGAACTTATTAAAGCCCTGTCATTTACCATTTTAAGTGCAAACCAATTTTTTTTTTAAAGTGAGACAAGAAACCTTCAAAACTGGACAGTGCAAAGAAGCCAAGGTTTCTAGACATAGTCTTCTATTTTCCATTCTGTTAACAGATGATCTTTTTAATCTCAGAAATTGGGTTGAATCAGAAACTTAGAGCTAGGAGGGATTCTAGCTAGTGTCTAGTCCAACACTTTCCCTTTAAAAATGAAGAAATGCTCTGTAAACATCATGACAGAATGAAAGTTGGTCCTTAGTTGGCAGGTTTTCTTCTCAATCCTTCCAATCTCTTCTTAATATTTACTTTCCAAGGAAAAGGGAAAGAGACATTTGGGCATCTCCTTGGACAGGTTTTTACTTTTTCTACTAAACTTTTTGTATATGGAGACTGAGAAACAGTTTCTTAACTAAGACATCAACCTCCCTTCTCATGCTCTTTTTATTAGCCCAGCTCAGTAGCCCCCTCTGCTGCCCTTTTATATAGAAAGTGTAGCTGTAGCTTAGAATTCAAGTACTCTTTTCTCCTGCTCCTCTGGAAGAGACAGGTCAAAATTTGATTTTCATAGAATTTTTTTTATTATTTTTCTGCAGCTGTCCTCCAAATTTAAGAACACTGTTTTTTTTTTTTTTTTTTTTTTTTTTTTTTTTTTTTTTTTTTTTT
>JAJPUD010000707.1:61627-138811 GCA_023553655.1 Myrmecobius fasciatus | reverse complement strand
CTCTCTCTCTCTCTCTCTCTCTCTCTCTCTCTCTCTCTCTCTCTCTCCTTTCTCTCTCTCTCTCTCTCACATTCATTCATACACACACTTCTTCACTCTAAGCTACCATGTTTCTTGAAAACTGGAAGCGGTTACAGATGAGACTAGGCTACTTCTGGGACCTGACTGGCATAGAAGAGGAAGAAGTGAGTTTTTAAATACATCTTTCTCCCCTTCCCCTGGGAGTTTCTGCTATCTTGAAGAGATGGGGGATGGAGAGAGAAAACATCTGGTGTTTGATAGTTCTACACTTTGCATGCTTTCCTGAATGAGATGCTCCTGGAATACAAGTCAAATTAAACCAGATTTTCATTCAGCTGCCTCAATTTTCTTTTCTATGAAATAAGGTTGCATCACTGGCAAGCATTGGGCTTTGGGGGTAACTTTGAATTAGAGTTTCCCTCTGCCAATTCTTGATCTCCAATCAGCATAAAATCAATGAATAAGATAAATCTTGATTAACATAGATATAAATGTTTAAAAAAATTATAAATGGTATTTTAGGACTTTTGTTTCCTTGGATACAAGGAACACTGATCTCTCTACCTGGCTATAAGTAGTGTCTCAAAGACTTTGGTATTTACTGTCCTTGAACATTTTTATGTGTGTATCCAAGTATCTTCTATAAGATTGCTTGCACCATCTTGGGAGGGGGGTATGGATGAGGTGACGGAACTAATTGTCAAATCTTCCTTAACATTAATGGAAAAAATAACAAAAGTTCTGGCAGATCATTTTGGCTGTGGGAAACTGGGATATGAACAAAAAGGTTAAGGGTGGATTCTCCTAAAGACAAGTTTTCCAGAACAAATAATGTTAAACTAAAAAGAAAATTGCTTCAGGGTGTTATGAGACAACTGGTGTTTTGGGTGCTGATGATAAATAGAAAGCATGAAGGTGTGTGTAATAAGTAGCAGAGCCAGAATTCAAATGTTGGTACCTCCTGTGACTCCAAATCTCATAGTCTTTCCAACTTTGCCAAAATGATTTTCTCTCTGACTGCAATTAGTAATGGAACCCAGCTAACCCAGTTTGTTTTGCTTTCCACAGCTTTCCTTAGCCATGCACTAATTAATCTTTAAGAGTATTGGTATTGGAGAAAAGGGTCACTGAAATGTGGCTTCAGATGGCATGTGGTGAGGGTGGGCAAGAGAGATTCAGTGTCATTCAGGAGCTGTTCATAAAGGTCAGCTGTAAATGTTCAAACAGCTGCCACATGAGTAGAAAACTCTTCCCTCCATGGTGAGTGGTATGTAGCTAATAGAGCCCTGAACTTATATACACATATATATATATACGTCAGTTACTTCTTGGTTTCCTAACTGATCCAGTTGTCTCTCTTTCAAAGAATATGAGAACTTTGAGGGGCTTCTAGATCAGTTAACCTAATTCTCTCATTTTTAGAGTGAAGAAACCTTTCTTTGGGCCTTTGCCTAGAGTAGCAAAGTGTTTTGCCTAAGGTTGGAGTTGCAATCAATAAAAATTCCAAACCAAACACCTCCAGACTGAATTGGAAAGGAGCTTAATATCATTTAGATCAATCACTTCCCTTTACAGATAAGACAACTGTGACTCAAAGAAATAAGAGGATTTGCCCAAAGTCACACAGCTAGTTATAGAAAATCCAGAATTAGAACCTTACTCTTAGCTGAGACACTAATCACAATAGCACTACTCCTTGAGCCCAGATTTCTTCATTTGCAAAATGGAGGTTTTAATATTTAGAGTATTTTTTCAATAATGCTGTAAGCAAAGAACTATGTAAACTTTAAAGCACTATAGAAATGTGAGCTGCCATCATCATCATCATCATCTTCATAGGTTATATCTTTGAAAATATTTGATTAGGGCCAGCTAGTTGGTGTAGTGGATAGAGCACCAGCCCTAAAATCAGAAGGACCTGAGTTCAAATCTGGTCTCAGACACTTAATACTTCCTACCTGTGTGACCCTGGGCAAGTCACTTAACCCCTATTGCCTCAGCAAAAAACAAAAACAAAAAAAAGAAAAGAAAATATTTGATTACAGAAATCTTTGGCAAGCTGAAGCCGGACCAGAGTTTAAAAGGACTGTAAAGTGGGCAAATACAATGAAGAAGACTCCGCTTGTTAGGAGGGATTTTACAAATCATTTTAGTCACATACTGTGGAGGAAGTGTCCAATGGGTGTAGGTCCTTGTATTATCTATTATGGGGAAGGAAATAAAGATAGAACAAACACATCTCTAAAGGATTTTATAATTTTACTGTTGCCAAAAAGCATATAATTAACATGCTGCATGCCATAAAGTAGGATAGCCTAAGTCAAGGATGGTTTCTTGTAAGAGTGAAGTCTTGAACAGGACTATGAAGATGAGTGAAGAAATGTTTAGGAGAAAGGTAAATGATGTGAATGAAGAATTTAAGACAAGTGGGAACATAATTTGGAGATATACTCCTAGGCAAGTTATTAGCAGATGTACATAACTGGAACACAGCATCCAGCCTGGAATGAGATGAAAATTAATGGAAGTAATATGTTATAATAGAAAAGACCCTGGGATTTCTATTTATTGAACCTGAATTTAAATACCAGCTATTATATTTGAAACAAAACCAGTGTTTAATAAGCAATTACTGTGTGGGTACAGTGAAGGACACAAAAAATTTAGAGAGTATAAAGTTCTTTTTCATCAAGGAACTTATAATCAGGGAGCAAGATAGCAATACAAAATTGCTATTATATACACTAGTGAATTTTAAGTGCAAAACAGAATAATTACTACTTGTGTTATTTTTGTCCAAATCACTTAACCTTCTTTGACATATGTAAAATAAAACTACTGGACTGTTGTTTTCTGAATCTGGACCCAGCTCTGAATCCAGTTATTAGAGTCAACAAGTGGTCTTTGAAATAAAGGAAAGGATATAGATTTCTAGGTTTCAATGGGAGTTTTGGAGGTGGGGATTGAGGCAAGAATGGGATTTTGGAAGGATACACTTAGTTTAAAACTAGAAAGGAATTTAGAGGTTAGTGAATATAACTATCTAATTTTATAAATGAGGAAACTAGACAGTTCCAAGAGGTTAAATAACTCTAAAGTTATGCAAATAGTAAGAACACAATCCAAATTGGAACCCACATCTAACTTCCAGTACTTTTTCCAGATATTCCCTGCCTACTCCAGTTAGATTTTGATTTCAGTAATGCCTTTAAAAATAGTTGGTTATTATTCCATTTCTTATATTCTCACCCAAGGAAAAATATGCCTTGTATCTTAGAATCACAGAACTAAAAAGAATCCAACATTTTATCTCTAAGCACTTTTTTTACTTTGTTGGGATCTTCACTTCTAGTTCAGAAGATGGCTGACAAGATGAGGTATAAAAATCGTTTTGGAGGATGATTACCAGAGATTTGGTAGAGAGAGATGGTCTAATGACTAGTATTCTCAACAAATCAATGATGGGGTTAAGGAATAGGAGGAGTAATTAAGCCTTCACTTGTTTTATGATCCAATGACTCCTCTCATCTCAGCTCACTAATGCTGTTATTTATCTGTGATGGTTTCCTTTTTGATGATTGTCATCAGCTCTTTGGGGAAATAGAATGATGGAATCCAAATAGCTGTGCTATTCCTACTTTACTTTGTAAGTAGAAGGGACACATCTGGCCTTCTACCTTAGAGATGACTGAGTCTTCATGTTTTGGGTAAAAGCTAATTTTGGTAGGATGGCCAGCATCACTATTATGTTTTCAGCTAAACTGTTTGTGATACAAAGCATGTGATTTTCTTTTGAAGCAGCTGACCTGTTAATGTGTCCTTTCTCTTTTCTCAACATCTGCACTATACCAAGGAGAATGTTCAGGTTTGATTTTCATTGTGATGACAGATGTCTGTGTTCAACTTCTTCCCTTGTTCTCTGTTGTGTTTTTGCTCCCCGTTCCTTGTGATTGATCAGTAACAGTTAATGGCTTACCTTGCCCACCCTGAACCATAGTTTTCATGTATTTGTGATGTTTGGCTATTTTCCACTGGCTAAAAAGTCTTCTTTTAAAATTTCCTGACCATCTTTCTCTCCTGCTCTTATTTTGTGTTTTAGGAGCACTCCCGGCCAGAGTATGAAACTAAGGTTCGAGAAAAGATGCTGAAAGAGAATAAGTCCCTTGTCCAGAAAATGGAAACAGATAAAACTGAGAGTGATGATGAGGTAAGTTATTGAGATTTACTTGTCCTTATTCATTTTAGCTTCTTGTTGTTTCTGAATCTACTTGATAAATGAAAGTTTAGAATGTTGGAGATGAATTAATTTCCTCCTCATTGATGAAGTAAAATAAAATGAGAGTAGAATATTTCTTTTTGTTACTTCAAATAAGACTTGTAGGAAAAAGTTATCAGTCATACTTTGGTCAGTGTTTTGTTCTTGACAACTTTTTTTTTCACTATATGAAAGGTAAATAGAGTATGCAAGGGAAAGGAAAGGAGGCAATCTAGACCTTGTTCTCCTTAACTATACCAAATTTTTGAACTTCTGGGTTTGGTAGTAATTTCTGGGGATATGACACAAAATTGCTCTTATGGCATAAAGTAGCAAGCCACAATTTAGCCATCTAAGTGGTTATCACAATCTCTAGAATCCTGCTGCTTACTCGGGAATCCTTGAAAATTCACACATTATGATAATGGTTATGGTTCCTCATTTGTGTTGTGTTTTGAACTTGAATGATCCCTTGGAGACATTCAAGAAGTTGCAGTAGATGGTGTATGTCTACCCTATTTTTCTCATCTATTTCCAACCCTTTACTTTTGTGTTTTTGTTCCTGCCGAATATGGACTGAGTGAAATGATGAGTTTTTAAAAATCTGTTTATTTTTCTTTTTTTCCCCCTGAGACAATTGGGGTTAAGTGACTTGCCCAAGGTCACACAGCTAGGAAGTATTAAGTCTCTGAGACCAGATTTGAACTCAGGTCCTCCTGAATTCAGGGCTGGCGCTCTTTCCACTACGCCACCTAGCTGCCCCAAATCTGTTTATTTTTCACATTTGCCCTTGCTGCATCTTGTATCTGATTTCAAATTTGTCTTGAATTAATTTTTTTCATTTTACCTACTCAAAGTTAGGACTTATCCATCTTAACATGCAAAATTATGCAAAGCCAAAGGCAAAGGAATGTGGTATTTTTTTAAAAACCAGAACACAGGTCCTCTCTTTAGTAGGACTTCAGTATAAGACAGAGAGATCTTCTGCTTGCTCAGAGTTGTGTTATTTGGAAATTATCAATTTGTTCTTAGGAAAAATAATTATTTTTACTATCTACCACTACCTCAAATAACAACAGCATCACTATCAAAGAGCATTCATCAAGTAATATTATTTTCATTGTTCTCTTCATTTCAAATACTTTTGAAATATTTCTTCCCCTTCTCTTTTTCTCTTTCCTTTTTTTCCTCCCTCCTTATTCTTCTCTATTCCTGTCTTTCCAACTCCCTCCAATGTTGTTTCTCCTCACTGACTCCTATTTACAAAGAATCATATATTTACACCTGGAAGGGACTATAGAATGCATCAAAATCAACCCCATCACTTTACAGATGAAGAAACTGAGGCAAGAAAGGTTTGCCTTGTTCATCCAGGTAATGAGGGGCAGAGTTTTCTGGCTAAATCCTATACACTTTCAGAATGTTCTATATTTTCCTACACATGGAATAAATAAGCTACTTATTTTATTTGGCTTACTTAAGATTTGACCTAATGAGTAGCTGCTTTCATAGAGTCAGAGAATCTTATCTCATTTTTTAAAATGTCATGCCACTTGTCTTTTAATATATTTCATTTGAATCCCTACCTGCACTTGTTTTTGAGTTAATCATTCTTTCTTTTGGAGAACTGCTAGATCTAAATGATTTTTTAAAATATTCTCCAGTGAATTTATTGTTTTAAATATTCTTCAGTTTTAGTTTTTGAATTGGGGCTTATGCTAAAGTTTGGTTCTGCTCCTTGCTGATGCATTAGGTGAAGTGGTTATCCCTGCTTAATCTCACCTCTTGCTCTTAGGGCTAGGATCCTGATTCTTTATGGTACCATGCAGTAGATCCTCTTGGGTCCTTATGTGGGAACAACAGAATCCTTGGACCCCAAGTGGTCCCATCTGAGCCCTGTGTTTCTGAACTGGTTTCTGCCTTCTGCCATTCCTTAGGATTTTCAAGATCCCTGCAGGAAATGGGAAAGACAGGGGCTTTCTAACCACTCTGGGGCTTTCTTGAGAGGGTTTTTGATTTTGTTACCTTAACAGAGCCTTTTGGGCTGTATAGATCCCTGGACTCTTTTTGATTATGGTAAGAGGTTATCCTGTGCTGGCACTGATTTCAATGGTGTTTCCTTTCCCTGTTGCCCTTCAGCTGTTTGATCTTTTGTGCAATTCTGAGATGAAAGAAGTCATTATATTTTCTCTAAAGATTTTTTGATCATTATTCAATCTAGTGCAAACTTGGGAGTTTAATTAAAATGCAAGTTTATGGGAGCTGTACTATCTGCCTCTTGTTCATACAACCACCTTGCCTTTTATTTCTTTATATCATTTCTAATCCATACAGTTGGCAAAGATAATAAAAGATAGAAATTTCAGGATTCATATAATAGCATATTTTGGTTCACATATTCTGCTCTATCCTTAAAATACAAATACACAATTAAAAAATTTCTTGATTTGGCCATTTTAAAGCTGTCATCTCAGAAATCCCCCTTTGTTTCCTTTCATATCCTAAAACATTTGTCTGTATTTGCTTTCTTTATTTCCTCACTACTCATTCATTTGCCAATCCTTTGCAATGAAGTTTCTGTACATCACTTAAATCAAGCTGAACTCTGAACCTAATAGCAGTCCTAAATTGTGCTAACCACTTCTTAGTTCTTATCCTTCTTGACCTCTCTATAAAGTTTGATTGGCTCACTTGGTTTTCCTCTTGGTGTTCTTTACTGGTTTTCTTCCTCCTTGTCTGAACACTTCTTTGGAGTCTCCTTCACTATATAATTGTCCATCTTTTTCTCCTTTAGTATGAGTACTCCCAAACAAAGCTTTCTACTTGTGTTTATCCATAGATCTTATTAGCTTATTAACAAATTAATTTAATTTAATTATTGAGATTCAGGTATCATTTTAAAGCATATGACTCCTAATCTGTATACTCAGTCCAAACATCTCCTTTTGACTCCTCCCATATCACCAATTGCAATCTGGATAGTTCCTTCTGGATGTCCTGTAAGCACCTCAAATTAAAAATGTTTAATGTAAAACTCAAGGTGTTTCCTCTAAGGCTGTATCTTCTTCAAACTTTCCTCTTTCTATTGAGGTTACTCTCTTCATCTTAGGTACGCATTTTATACTTTGAAGCCCTCACCAGTCATATATCTTGTAAGAATTTCCTTCTCTCTATTCATACAGCCACAACCCTAGTTCTGGCCCTTGCCTGATTCTGTATTAACTTCCTGAGTGTTATCCTTCATAGTCACTCCTTTTATTCTACATTCCCGAGAGAGCCAAAATATTATTCCCAAGGCTCAGATCTGACCATGTCACTCCATTGTATCCATCTCCATTCTGGAATTTTTTCACAAACTGTTTTTCATTTCTGCCATATGCTTGTTTTTTCATCTAAGAATTTTTTATTTTCTTCAACTTTCAATTCAAATATCATCTCCCTTGTAAAGCCTATCCTGATCTCTTTCAGCTCTTGGTTTAATTCTCATTAATTTTGTTTCACTATACTTATTTACATATGTATTTGATCCTATTAATAGAATGTAAGCTCTTTGTAAGCAAGAAATGTTTTGTTTTTTAAAATTTATTTCTCTAGTGCCTAATATGGCATCTTATACAACAGATATTTGTTGACTTGAAATGCATTATAGTATTGCAGTCTTAAAAAGATTCTAGCAATTGAAATGAAATACTACAAAAATTGATGAGTCAGACTATAAAATCTCCCTTTTAATTAAAAAAAAATATTTTCCTTGTTTGTAGGCAGCTACTTTTAAATAAGTTTAGATTACAGTTTAGAACTTGGTAAATAAGCAGGAAAGGTACCTCTGGGATAAACAACAAAGGAGTCTCAATATTTATTTTGTGACCCTGACTCTGTCTCTTATACTCCCTAGGTTTTATACCTACACTGGCTTTTGGTTCTCCCCTACTCCCTTTTTTCCTTTTTCCCTTTTTCCCCTTTCTTTCCCCTCTCCTCTTTTTTCTCCTTTCTCTCCATCTTCCTCTCCTTCCCTCTCTCTCTCTCTGTCCCTCCTTCTTCCTTCTCTCGTCTTCTCCTTCTTCCCTTTCCCTCTTCTACTTCACTCGTTCTCCCCTGCATCTTCTCTAAAATCTTGAGAATTCTCATTTTCATTTTCATATTGTACAGAATGAGGGGATTAGACTAACTGACTTATAAAGTTTAGAAATGTTTCCAAAAAAGTTTCTAAAATGTAAATCCTAATAAAAACTAGGATTTCCTTGGGAATAACCTGAATAATTGAATTTTAAAGTTGGAAAGCAAAATCTCAAAAGCCATTTTGTCCAAATCTTATACCCCTTCTCCAAAATACAATACAATACAATATTCCCCCTTCAAAGTAATCATTCAATCTTTATCTGAAAGTGCCTTCAGTTAGGGGGAACCCATTAGTTCCAATGGCAATCCATTCTACATATAGATAGGTCTATTCAGGAATTTCTGTCCTCTGGGAGTAAAAAATAAAAAAATAAAAGTAATCCCTCTCTATATAAAAGCCACTTCTGGCAGATGTATAAAAACTACTTGAAGATAGCTTTCATATCTATCCAAGATTTCTTTCTTCCAAGCTGAATATCCTTGGTTCCTTCAAATGATCATTTGTAGAATAAACTCAAAGTATTTAACCCTCCTGGCTTCCTAATTATAGACAGCTTATCAAAATCTTCATTATCTGTGGTACCCAGAACTGAATACAACATTTCAGATACAAATTGACAAGAGCAAAATATGACGAAATTCTCACCTCTTTCTTCCTAAAAGCTCTACTTCTCTTAATGTGTCAAGAGCTAATACTAGCACCAAAAGTTTTTAAATGAGTCTTTACCATCAGTTAATCATATAACATAATAATATAATAATTATACTATAATAAAGTTTTTTAATTGTCTTTCTTTATATTCCTATCATTTAACACAGTCACTAGCACTTGAGTAGGTTCTTGATATATGTGTTTTGATTAAGTTGGCTCTTGAAGGCCTAGGTTAAAATCTCTTCATCCACATTTATATGGCTACATAGTATTTTTATCAAAATAATCTTATAGAGTAGATGGTCCAAGTGTGATTATTCCCATTTTACAGAGGAAAGAACTGGGTCTTGGTAAACTTATGTGATTTTGGGATAAATGTGGATGAGTAGTAGATGATACTCTTGGATCAGTTTATCAACACTTATCTAGGTCCTCTCCTAGGTTCTGGAAATACAACTCACCAACAAAAGGGTTCTTCCCTTACATTCTATTTGAGTGACAATATGTTCACAAACAAACAAATATAAAATACATTCATGATTAATATAAGATAAATTTTGGGGGAGAAAGATACCAGCAGTTGGATAGGGAACAAGAAAGTATTTATGTCTTTCTTGTCTATGTCTAAAGGAGACCAAAAGAGGGTTTGTATACAAAGTGACACGAGTAGAATTTTGAAGGAAACAAAGAATTTTGAGAAGTGAACAGGAGATGGGAAGTACATTCCAGGTATGGAATAAATATTCACCTAGGGTAGTGTGAGAAGAGAAAAGGGTAGGGATATGAGAAATATTTCGGAGACAGTCATGACAAGATTTAGCAACTGATTGGTTCATGTAGCAAGGAAGATTTAACCAAGAATAATGTCTTAATGTAAGTTTAGAACAATTAGGAGAATTCAGAAGTATAGGTTTTGGGGAAAAATAATGAAAGATAATTATCAGTTCATGTATCTCACAATCTTGAATGTGATTCAGTAGAATTCATTGTCTTTTTTGTGAATTGCAGAAGAAAAAAATCCCAATCCCCTTTTGTGGAATTTTTTGTTTCCACCTTGAAGAAAGAGAAAAATAACAAGAAAAAGAAAAGTTCTTGGTTCTGGCTTCTAGATTTATACTTATTGTTGTTTCCCTAGCTCAGGACTGTGTTAGAGGACAAATAACCATTTGCCTGATATCCTCTAGGTAATGGAGAGTAAATACCTATAGACACATGCAAATTAATATGCTATCCTGTATTTTTTTTCCAAAAGTTTGTCCAAAACTGATTATTTCTCCTAATTAGAACCTTTTCCCTCACCTGCCAAAATAATTTTCTTAAAGCAAAAAATGTGATCATATCTAGTCATTCAAATAGTCCCCTATTCATAAATATTCATTGTCTTCCTATTTTCTCAGGTAAAATACTCTTGACTTGGCATTCAAAGATTTGAACTGTTTAACTCCAGTCTTCTCTTCCCATTTTATTTAACATCACTTCCCACTTTATTTCACATTATTCACCTTCATTTACTTTTTGTTTTTAGCCAAACTGGTCATATACTTCTACCCAAATTCAGTATTCCATCTCTCTCTTCTCTAGCTTTCAGAATCTTTAGTTTCTTTCAAGGATTAATTGAGATGGTGCCTGCAACAGGGAGTTTTTTCTAATCTTTATACTTGTAAACATGTTCACTCTCTGTCTCTCTCTCTGGCTCTATTGCTGCTTCTTTCTTTTCATCTTTCCCTCACTCCTCCCTCTCTCTTTCTACTTTCTCTCTTTCTCTTTCCTTTGCTTTTTTCCTATCCCCCTTATTCCCCTTTTCCTTTTTCTCCTTCCTCCTTCTACCCCTTCTTCATATTTTCTTCTTTGTACTTGTCTAGCTAGCTATTGTTTCTCTATAGTAGAATGAAATAGCAATATTTTATAGGAAGGGATTGTTTTTCATTTTTAAAAAACAGGATGAATGGATTAAAAACAATTATTAAGTGCTTACCATGTGTCGAGTAGTATCCTAAGTGCTAGGAATACAAATAAAAAAAATTAAGTCCATACTCTCAAGGAGTTCATACTGGGGGAAAACCATATATAAAATAAATTTCTGAGACACATAGAAAGACCTGGGAATTCAAAGACTTCAGTAGCTGAGTAGAGGACAAGGACATGAGTAGTTAGATTGACTTTGTAGCTATTTTTTCTTGCTCATCATAGGAACTTAATACATGTTTCTTTAAATGAAGGAGAAAGAAGTAATTGGAGTGACCAATTTATTGCAAATATAGTCAAATGAAAAGGGCACTGAATATGGATGGAGTTGAAAGACCTAGCTTTCAGTTACTGGCTCTGTGAATGCTGACCACTTTTAGCCTAAGTTTCTTCATTTGTACAATAAATAGGTTTGATCAGATGACTGTGGTCTCTCCTAGTTCTGATACTTTTATTTAGTTCTAAAAGAGAAACTAATTTGGAGGAACTATTTTGAAAGAAGTCTCCAACATGATTGATACTTGTGAGTAGAATGACTATTGTGTGGCAAGTGCAAATGCTAATATGACCTTTGCTTGGTTCATTTACCAGCATTAAAAGAGACTTTAAAAATAACAATCTGTTTAGCTTATTCCTGGAATTTACATCATAAAACTAGTTTTTGGTCAAGTATTTAACCTATAAGGATGAAAGGACCTGTCCTCCAGGTACTCCCTTACGTTGCTTGTTATATTATATTCAATGAATGTTTTATAAGAAGCATTGAAACTAGAAGAACATTTGCCAAGAGGAGAACTTCAGATGAGATGTGTGTTAATTTAGTGTTGCAGCACACCAGCCTAGGGACAGTTATTTCAAAAGAGAACTCATCTAAAGTTAAAGTAGCTAAAACATTTACAGCAGATGCCTCTGGCACTAGCAGCAAACACACATGGGAAATACATTATGTATGACTCTACTGCTTTTGACAAGGAGAAAGACAGCAACAACAGGAAGTTAGAGAGAGTCACAGAGAGGAGAAAGAGGGAGGCCCTGAGAAAAATGATGGTGGGATTCTTAGTTCTTTTCTCTGTGTTTTTGGACAAAGGTGGGATATGATTTGGATGACCCATATGTTGAATAATTATTCCCATTGTTCATTGAATCCCTTGAGTAAAGCCACTCTCTCTCTTTTGCTATGTCAAACTTTATCAGTCACTCAAGAATCATTTTAAAACACTTGCTGTGTTTCATAGAGGCAGCTAAGTGATACAATGAATAGAATCAGGAAGAGTCATCTTCATGAGTTCAAATCTGTCCTCAGACACTTATTAGCTGTGTGACCTTAGGTAAGTCTCTTAGCATTGTTTGCCTCAGTTTCCTCATCTATAAAATAAACTGGAAGAGGAAATGGCAAACCACTCTAGTATCTTGCAAAGAAAACCTCAAATGGGATTACAGAAAGTCAGATGAGATGCAGCAACATTAATATGTCATATGCTATGCTAGATACTGTGATTGTAAAAGCTAAACATGAAATAATCCCTAAACATAAGGACCTTATATTTTATTAACTGGAGGGGGACAAAATGTGTATAGATAAGAATAGGTAAACACACATATTTTAGACAGTCATTCTGGATAGATTATTTAACCTGTCTGGACTTCAGTTTCCTTACATATAAAATTAATTTGAACTAATTGATAGATTTGAGTTTCATAGCTATATTTTTGAGGCTGTAAAGCAAAACTTAATGCTCGATTAAAAAAATTAAAAAAGATGCAACCTAAGTCATTGCCTAAGATTCCTTCCCTACTTCCTTCCATCATTATGAAGAATGCCCTACTGGTTGAGGAGGGAAACCACAAGGAGGAAAGTAACTTTTCTTGAAAGTCACAAAGTACATGAAAAATGTTGTTATGCATGAAAACAGTTTTTTCCAACATCAAGCACAGGAATGATTCTTTTTTGCCATGTCAGTATGCAGCTTTCATAATGGAAGACTTTCCTAGGAAGTGTTTGGTGCCACCATTTGATTTTGGGGGAAGAAAGGGGTGAATTGTGATTTTTCTGCTGTACTTTTGAATTAAGCACAGATGTGACAGAAAGGAGGTCCTAATGCTAAAATCTGCCTTGTGCTTGGTTTGCATGAAACAGCAGATGACTAAATTTTTGTGTTACTCTTATGTGTCACTTTGAAATGGGAGCTTTTAATTCTGCCACGTTCCTCATTGAGGTGTTTTTCTTATTGAATTCAATAAACATTCAATGCCTACTGTGTACTTGGCATCATACTTTGACTGGGAGGAGAGTGAAAATAAAAATATTCATCTCAAGCACCATCCTTGCTTTCATGAAATTGACAGTTCATCCATGACTATAATGGCACACACACATCTAATTATACAACATGATAAAATGGAGATCTGAAGGAAGATAGGATGTTACAGACTGGAAATATCAGAGATACCCTCTTGAAGTATGTGATATTTGATATGTAGAAATTCAAATAATAGGTATATGTATGGTGATATGAGACATAAAAGCAGAGGGAATTTAATCAATTGGTTAGTATTCATTCAACTATTGTGTCTCTACTATATGCCAGACCACCATGCCTAGTGATGGGAATACAAAGAAGGGCAAAAAATAGTCCCTTCTCTCAAGGATCTCATAGTCTAATCAGGAAGACAACATACAAATAATTATTTTTAATTTTTTAAATTGAATTTTACTTTATTTTTAGTTCTGATTTTTCATTTTCCTTCCACTCCTTTTTCATTGGGTAAGCAAGAAAAAACAACCTCATCACAAATATGCATAATCACATGAAACATATTTTTACACTAGTCATGTTCCATTCCCCACCTTATTGATCCACCCCCCCCCCCAAAAAAAAAAGATAGAAAAAAGAAAATATTCTACAATTCATCCTGAATTCTTTGGAATTGTCTATCATTAGTCATTGTGTTGACCAGAATTACTAAATCAATTAAAGCTGATTAGCTTTACAACATTACTGTTCTGGTTCTTCTCATTTCACTTTGCATGATAATGCTTGTTTATATTTTCCCAGCTTTTTCTGAAATGATTCCCTTTTTACAATTTCTTGCATTACAATAGTTTTATATCACTTTCATATTACCATAATTTGTTCAGTCATTCCCCAATTTATGGATATCCCCTCAGTTTTTACTTCTTTTCCACTACAAAAAAAGGGGGGGAAGGGGATTTTATAGACCTAGTAGTAGCATCTCTGGGTCAAAAGGCATTCATAGTTAAATAGTTTTGATGTCATGGTTCTAAATTGCCTTCCTGAATAGTTAGATCAGTTCATAGTTCAATCAGCAATTAATTAAAGTGCCTATTTCCCCCCATTCCTCCATTTATCTAGCATTTATCTAACATTTGTCATTTTCTTATTTTGTCAGCTTTGCCAATCTAATGCATGTGAGATTGTACCTTGGAATTGTTTTAATTTTCATTTCACTAATTCTTAGTGTGGATAGGGACTGAGAATCCAAAAGACTTCTCTTTCTATTGTGTCCAGACCAGCTCTCTGGAGGACCTTGGTACCAGCCTGAGTCCTTGGTCTTAAAAGAGGAGTGATGAGGTGGGACTCATGTGGATAGTAAAACATGGAGTTTGTTTATTCCAAATTCTCTCAGCCTTATATACCCTAATACCCTTATATAACTATAACAACACTTCACATGTGCTAACCATATACTGCGCATGCAAGACCACATACATAACTTGCTATTGTATATAGATGACTCTTTGCCAGACATTGTCAGCAGGTTCCCTCTGGGTTGAAGGGTCTTATACCTCACCCAGAGTTCCCCCACTATCTGTGGTTTTCTACATCTTGTTCAGTTCAAATCTCTAAAAATGAGCAACAAAGCAAAAAAGAGCTGTGACTATAGATATTTTTTATAGAGACAGGGAAGAACAGACCTCAAATATTGGGGGTCACTAAAGGCAAAACATCTCCAGATGAAGCCTCAAAAGGTGATATAAGTTGGTCTTCATCTCACAAGGTTCTCTTGGAAGAATTCAAAAAGGATCTTAAAAGAGAGTTAGGAGAAAAATGTGGAAAGGAAATGAGAGCTCTGGAAAAGGAAACACAGAAATTGAAGAAATTCAGTCCTTAAGAATTAGTTTTGGTGTAATGGAAAAAGAAAACAACTCCTTGAAAAACAGAATTTGTGAAATGGGGGGGGGGGGGAAATCCAGTGAATAAAACAATGCATTTAAAAATGTAATTGGTCAAATACAAAAGAAGATTAAAATGTTAACTGAAGAAAATAATTCACTAAAAATTAGAAATGAACAAATGGAAGTAAATGATTCAAATAGACATTAAGAATTAGCCAAACAAAAATCTAAAAAAAAATGAAAAAATAGAGGAAAATGTAGAATACATCATTAGAAAAACAACTGAACTGAAAAATAGATCCAGAAGAGACAATCTAAGAATATTGGACTACCTGAAAACCACAATGAAAAAAAGAGCCTAGATAACATCTTTGAAGAAATCATAAAGAACACTGCCCTGATGTCCTAGAACCAGGGGATAAAATAATCATTGGAAGAATACACTAATTACTTCCTGAAAGACATTGCAAAATGAAAATTCCAAGGAATGTTGTAGCTAGATCCAAAATCATCAGATCAAAGAGAAAATATTGCAAGCAGCCAGGAAAATACACACATACACACACTCTCTCACACACACACACACACACACACACACACACACACATACACCAGATCTTAAGGAGCCACAATCAGGATTACTCACGACCTAGCAGCTTCCACTTTAAAGGATCAAAGGACCTGGTAGGTGATACTCTGGGGCAAAGGAATTTGGACTACAGCTATGAATCAACTGTCCAACAGAATTAAGCATTATCTTGTATGAAAAAAAGTTGAATATTCAATGAAATAGGGGATTTTCGTTTATTGTTAATGAAAAGACCAGAACTGAACAGAAAATTTGATTTTCAAATACATAATTCAAGAGAAGTATGAAGTAAAAAAAATGGAAAATCTATATTTTTAAAAGGATATAATGTTTACATCCCTATATGGGAAGATGATATGTTTAACTCTTGAGAACTGTACCTTTGTTAGGAGTATACTTAGAGGATGTAGGTATAATTTGATGTTACTGTGATGATATAAAAAAGAAAGAAAGGGTGGAAAAGGGAGTGTACTAGAAAAAGAGTGAAGGGGAGATAAAATGGGATGAATTACACCACAATTAAGAGACAAAAAAAAAAGATTACAATTGAGGGAAATTGGGAAGGGGATGAGCATTGTGTAAATCCTAATTTCATATTTGGTTCAAAGAGAGAATATCAGATATTTTTCATTTAATATTCAAACTTATCTCACCCTATATAGAAATAAGAGGAGAAAGGGAAAAGGAAAGGGGAAGGTAATAGAAGGGAGAACAGAAGTAGAAGGGGGTAGGGATTGTAAAAGTGGAAGACAGATTGAGAGAGGTGGTAGTTAGAAGCAAAACACTGGTGGTGAGGGAAAGGGCAAAAGGAAAGAGAAAGATATAACTTAAAGAAAATAAGATGGTGGGAAATACAAAATTAGTCATTTTAGCTGTGAATGTGAATGGAATGAACTCTCCCATAAAATGAAAGCAGATAGCAGACTGTATTATAAGCCAGAATCCAAGAGTCCAATCCAAGAAATTACAGTGATACTTATAAAGATAAAATGCTGGAGCATAAGTTAAAATAAAAAAAGCAGAGGTAGCAATCTTGATCTCAATCAAGCAAAAGCAAAAATAGGTCTAACTAAAAAAGATAAGGAAGGAATTTACATCTTGCTAAAGGATACCATAGATAATGGAGTAATATCATTATTAAACATATATGCCCCAAGTAGTATAGCATCCACATATCTAGAAAAGTTAAGAGAGCTGCAAGAAGAGATAAACAGCAAAACTATACTAGTACAGAATCTCAGCCTTTCTCTCTATCAAAACTAGATAAATGGAACCGCAAAATATACAAGATGTTAAGGACATGAATAGAATTTTAGAAAAGTTAGTATGATAGACCTTTTGAGAAAACTGAATGGAGAAAGAAAGGAATATACTCTTTTTCTTGGCACTAGATGGAACCTACACAAAAAACTGACCATCTTAGTGCATAAAAACCTCAAAATCAAATGCAGAAAGGCAGAAATAGTAAATGCACCTTTTTCAAATAAAAATTACATGTAATAAAGAGCCAAGGAAAATAGAGCAAATATTAATTTGGAACTAAATTATCTAATCCTAAAGAATGAGTAGGTGAAACAACAAATCACATAAATAATCCATAATTTCATCCAAGAGAATGGCAATAATGAGATAATATACCAAAATTTATGAGATGCAATCAAAGTAATTCTTAGGAGAAATTTTACATCTCTAGATGCTTACTTGAATAAAATGGAGAAGATCAGTGAATTGCATGCAACTAAAAAAGCTAGACAACAAATTAAAAATCCCCAATTAAATATGAAATTTGAAATTCTGAAAATAAAAGGGGAAATTAATAAATAAAATTGAAAATAAGAAAACTATATATTAGCATAATTGAGTATATCAATAAACAAACTAACAGAAAACATAAGATTATCTCAATAGATTTAGAAAAAGCATTTGACAAAATCCTACACTCATTCCTTTTAAAAACACTATAGAACATAGGGATGAGTGAAGTTTTCCTTAAATTGATCAGTAACACCTATCTAAAACACTTAGCAAGCATCAAATGTAATGAGAACAATCTAGAAGCATTCCCAGTAAGATCAGGGGTGAAACAAGGTTGCCCACTATCACTATTACTATACAATATTGTATGTTAGCTTTAGCAATAATAAAAGAAAAAGAAATGAAATTAATTGAAGTAGATAATGAGGAAACTAAGTGATCATTTTTTTGCAGATGATATGATGATATACTTAGAGAATGAACTAAAAAAGTATTAGAAACAATTCACAACTTTAGCAAAGTTGCCGGATAAAAAATAAATCTGCATAAATTGTCAGTTTTTCTATACGTTACCAACAAAATCCAGCAGCAAGAGATACAAAGAGACATTCTGTTTAAAATAACTATAGATGATATAAAATATTTTAAAGTTTACCTGCCAAGACAAAGTCAGGAACTATATGAACACAATAATAAAACACTTTCTACACAAAGTCAGATCAAAACATTTCGAACAATATCAAGTACTCATGGATTGGCTGAACTAATATAACAAAACTGACAATTCTACCTAAATTAATCTACTTATTTAGTGTCATACCAATCAAACTGCCAAAAATTTACTTTACAGAGATAACAAAAAATAATAAAGTTTATCTGGAAGAACAAAAGGTCAAGAATTTCAAGGGAAATAATGAAAAATTGTGTATATATATATATATATATATATATATATATATATATGTATGTATATATAATATAATAATGAAAATAACAAAAAAATGCCAATGAAGGTGGCTGTACCAGACCTAAGACTATATTATAAAGCAGTGATCATAAAAACCATTTGGTACTGGCTAAGAATAGAGTAACTGATCATAATATGTTAAGTTCACAAAACATAATAGTCAATAGCTATAGTAATCTAGTTTTTGATAAACCCAAAGATCCCAGCTTCTGGAATAAGATCTCACTATTTGACAACAATTGCTGGGAAAATTGGAAAATAGTATGGCAAAAACTAGGCATTGACCAACAACTAACATCCTATGCCAAGAAAAGGTTGAAATGGGTTCATGATTTAGACATAAAGTATGATACTGTAAGCAAATTAGAAGAACAAAGGATTGTATGCCTCTCAGATCTGTGGAAAAGGAAGGAATTTCTGACCAAAAAAGAACTAGAGTACCATATGAAATACAAAATGGATAATTTTGATTATAATAAATTTTTAAAGTTTTATATAAACAAAATTAATGAAGACAAGATTAAAAGGGTAGCAGAAGACTGGAGAAAAAAAATCTTTACATCCAAGGGTTCTAATAAAGACTTCATTTCTAAAATATTTAAAGAATTGACTCAAATTTATAAGAAGACAAGCTATTCTCCAATTGATAAATGATCAAAGGATATGAACAGATAATTATAAGATGAAGAAATTAAAACCATTTATACTCATATGAAAAAATGCTCTAAAAAATGATCAGAGAAATCCAAATTAAGACAACTCTGAGGTAACACTACACACCTCTCAGATTGGCTAAGATGATAGGAAAAGATAATAATGAATGTTGGAGGGGATGTGGGGAAACTAGGAATACATTATTGGTGGAGTTGTGAACTGATCTAACCATTCTGGAGAGCAATATAGAACTGTGCCCAAAGGACTAGCTATCAAACTGTGCATGCCCTTTGATCCAGAATGTCTTTAGTAGGCCTGTATTCCAAAGAGATCATAAAAAAAGGAAAAAGAACCTACCTGTGCAAAAATGTTTGTAAGTAACCCTTTTTATAGTGACAAGGAACTGGAAACTGAATGGATGCCCATCAGTTGGAGAATGGCTGAATAAGTTATGGTATATGAATGTTGTGGAATATTATTGTTCTATAAGAAACAATCAACAGGATGATTTCAGAGAGGCCTGGGGAGACTTACATGAACTAATGCTAAGATAAATGAGCAGAACCAGGAGATCATTGTACTCAGCAACAACAAGATTATGGACATGGCCCTTTTCAATAATTAGGTGATTCAGGCCAATTCCAATAGACTTCTGATGAAAAGAGCCATTTGAATCCAGAAAGAGGACTATGTGGATTGAATGTGGATCATAGCATAGTTTTTTCATCTTTCTTTCTTGTTGTATGCTTGATTTTTATTTTTTATCATTTGCTTTTCTTTTTGATCTGATTTTTCTTGTGCATCATGATAAATGTGGAAATATGCACATGTTTAACATATATTGGATTACTTGCTATCTAGGTGAGTGAGGAAGGAAGGAAAAAAAACATTTAGAACACAAAGTTTTGCAAGGGTGAATGTTGAAAACTAGCTTTGCATCTTATTTTGAAAATACAAAGCAATTATTTTAAAAGAACAGAGGATTTACTATTTGGTGCTGTGCACAATAGGAAACCACTGGAGTTTATTGAATGAGGGGTGAATAGTGGTATTAATATCATTATAACTACGTTTTAGGAAAATCATCTTGACTGCTGAGTGAAAGATCAGTTGGAATTGAGAGAGATTTATGGCAAGAAAATCAACCAACAGATATTGTAGTTATTTTGAGGTGAGAAATGCATGCATCAGGGTAGTAGCAATATTAATAAGGGGATTTATCAGAGAGGTATTGTGCAGTAGAATTGACAAGACATAACAACTGATTGGATATGGGAAAAGGAGAGGGAGAGAATGAGTTCAGGATGACAGATTTTGAACCTGAGTGATTGGAAGGATAGTTGTACTCTTTTTTTTTTTTTTTTTTTGCTGGGGTTCATCATGTTTCAGAATTTTCTTTTTTTTTAATTTTATTTGCAAAACATATGTATGGGTAATTCTTCAACATTAACTTAACCCTTACATAGCTTTCTGTTACAGATTTTTCCCCCCAGCTCCCCACCCCTCCCCTAGATGGCAGGATATCCACTACATGTTAATTATGTTAAAATACTTGGCAAATCGAATATATGTATACATATTTCCAAACTTATCATTGTTGTGCAAGAAAAATCGTATCTACACGAAAGACATATCAGATAAAGGAAACACAATGTAAGCAAACATCAGTCAAAAGTATGAGAATGTTATGTTGTGGTCCACACTTCACACTCCTCTCTCTGGGTGTATATGGCTTTCTTCACTGAACAATTAGAAGTGGTTTGAATTATTTCATTGTTGAAGAGAGCCATGTCCATCAGAATTGATCGTCATGTAGTATTGTTGTTGCCGTATATAATGATCTCCTGGTTCTGCTCATTTCACTCAGCATCAGTTCATGCAAGTCTCTCCATGCCTCTCTGAAATCGTCCAATAGTTGTACTCTTGACAGTAATAAGGAAGTTAGGAAGAAGAGAGAATTTGAATTGGAGGGAAGATAATGAATTTTGGGTATGTTGAGTTTATGATGTCTATAACACATACAATTTGAGATGTCTAATTGACAGTTGGAGATGAGAGATTGAGATTAGGGCTAAATAAATAGCTTTGGAAGACATTTGCATAATATTATATAATAATTGTAATCATTGGGACTCTCTTCTTTCATTTTATGAAACAGAGGAAAAAGAGGGACTAGGGCAGAGCCTTTGAAGATATATATAATCTATATTGGATTGCTTGCTGAAAAAATGTGAAACTCAAAATCTTACAAAAATGAATGTTGAAAATTATCTTTACATGTAATTGGCAAAATGTAATTGGCAAAAAAATATTAAGTGCAAAATAAAATTACCTACTCGACTGATTAACAAGAATGTAAACTCAGGTTCGGCAAAGTCAAATTATTTGCCCAAAGTCATATAGCTTTTTTTTTTCTTTTTGCTGAGGTCATATAGCTAGGAAGTATTTAAATGTCTGAGATTAGATTTGAACTCAAGTCATCCTGACTTCAGGGCTGGTGCTCTATCCACTGTGCCACTTAGCTGTCCCAAGTCATATAGCTTGTTAGTGACATAGCTTGGAGCAGAGCCCATCTCCTTTCCCCTTTCCATATTCTTCTTACTGTGTTGTGGCTACAGAAAACTCAATTCCTTATAATGGAAAGTCTATCAGCCTTACTTTCTCCCTCTTGTGGTAAAGACTACAATCCAGGCTCTCTCACCTAATATGATTCTTGTCAATGTCTTCCTATCATTCTGCCCTGAAGGACCTACCCAATGCTCTAGCTCATTTAAGCTTCCATAGATGACAGAGCAGCACTGTACTTTCTCCCTGTTGGGCCTTATACATGTTCTTTTTTCCCAGCATTCTTTTCCTAAATAGTCTTTTATTTTGTTTTTTTGTATAAGAATCACCATTGATGGTATGTTGGTACCTATTGAAACCTACCATATACCTCTCCATTACCTTTTAGATAGCCTGTTGTTTTGATTCTTTGTTCATGATTTATGATGAACATGTATCATTGCTGATGTTATAGTATTAAATGAATTTTTTTGTGTCAGAGAGCTGTTTGGAATTATTGAAAATAAAGCACATTTCCTTAATGCAATATAGCATGTTCTTTTTCTCCTATACTTTTTTTTTCTTTTTGCTGAGGCAATTGAGGTTAAGTGACTTGCCCAGGGCCACACAGCTAGGGCATGTTAAGTGTCTGAGACCAGATTTGAACTCAGGTCCTCCTGACTTCAGGGCTGGTGCTCTATCCACTGCGCCACCTAGCTGCCCGTCTCCTATACTTTTCTAGACACAACTCATGTATGTACAAATTGACTATCAAAGATATATGTTTTGATAGATGAATTCAGTGTCTTTCACCATCCAACTATGTGCCATAATTGTTACAATAAGCATTCTTTTTAAAAAAAATTATTTTGTTTAAATTTTTATTAAAGCTTTTTATTTATAAAACATATGCATGGCTAATTTTTCAACATTGACCCTTGTAAAACCTTCTGTTCCAAATTTTCCCCTTCTTTCCCCCACCCCTTCCCTTAAATGGCAGGTAGTCCAATACATGTTAAATATGTTAAAATATATGATAAATCCAATATATGTATACATATTTATACAGTTATCTTGCTGTACAAGAAAAAATGGATCTAGAAAGAAAAAACCCCAAGAAAGAAAACAAAATGCAAGCAAATAGCAACAGAAAGAATGAAAATGTTATGTTGTAGACCACACTCAGTTCCCACAGTTCTCTCTCTGGGTGTAGATGGCTTTCTATGTCACTGAACAACTGGAACTGGTTTGAAACATCTCATTGTTGAAGAGAGCCATGTCCATCAGAATTAATCATCGTATAGTCTTGTTGTTGCCATGTATAATGATCTCCTGGTTCTGCTCATTTCACTTAGCATCAGTTCATGCAAGTCTTTCCAGGACTCTCTGAAATCATTCTGATGATCATTTCTTACAAAACAATAATATTCCATGGCATTCATATACCATAATTTATTCAGCCATTCTCCAATTGATGGGCATCCATTCAGTTTCCAGTTTCTAGCCACTACAAAAAAAGACTGCCACAAACATTTTTGCCCATGTGGGTCCCTTTCCCTCCTTTAAGATCTCTTTGGAATATAGGCCCAATAGACCCACTGCTGGGTCAAAGGATATGCTCAGTTTGATAACTTTCTGGAGAGCAATTTGGAACTATGCTCAAAATGGTTGGATCCGTTCACAGTTCCACCAACAATGTATCAGTTTCCTACTTATCCATCATCCCCTCCAACATTCATCATTATCTTTTCCTGTCATCTTAGCCAATCTGACAGGTGTGTAGTGGTATCTCAGAGTTGTCTTAATTTGCATTTCTCTGATCAGTAGTGATTTGAAGCATTTTTTCATATGACTAGAAATAGTTTCAACAATAAGCATTCTTTATTACTTTTTTCCCCTTTTGTTAGGCTGTCTTTTTCTGAGTGGTTATGAACCTCATTGAGTTATTCTATAGTATTCTACATATGTCACTTGATACAATCAGTTCAATGCCATCTGCAGACAAGGACTTCTAGAAGAAGTGTTCTTAACCATTTTTGTCATAGATTCTTTTGACAATTTGATGAAGTCTAAGGATGTTTTATAAAGTAATATTTTAATTGAATAAAATAAAATATTAAGATTACACAGGAAACCAAAGATTTGTGAAGATAAAGATGTAATTTATTTTCCATTCAAGTCCTATAGACATCCTGAAATCTATTCATAGATCCCTTGGGAATAATTGGATCCTCATTAAGAAGCCCTGTTTTAGATCTTACCATAAATAGGGGATCCCTCTTTTGACTTTATATTATCATAATCCATACACAACTTACATAATTAATAATCCATTTGGACTTTAATTTCCCCCTTCACTGTAAAAACTCTTTGATGTCTCTTTTATGTTCAGTAGTTTCCCCCATTTCTCCTTGCCCTATCTCCATATTCCAGTGTGTTCCTCTCTCCCCTTAATTTAATATTTGTTTTGCTATCATCCCATTATAGTCAACTCACACCCATATCCCTTGTCTATGTCTGTTTTTTTCTAACTGCCCTATAATGATTAAGTTCTTAGGAATTTCAAGTACCATCTTCCTATGTGGGAATATAAACTATTTAACCTTTTTGAATCCCTTATGGTTTCTTTTTCCTGTTTACTTTTTTATATTTCTCTTGAATTTTATATTTGAAAGCCAAACTTTCTATTCAACTCAGTTCTTTTCTTCAGGAATGTTTTAAAGTTCTTTATTTCACTGAATATCCATTTCCCACTCCCCCCACCCTTCTAACAGAAATTATAATCAGTTTGCTGAGTAGGTGATTCTTCATTGTAATCTTGGCTCCTTTGCCCTCTGGAACATCATATTCCAACCCATCTAATCTTTAATAAAGCTGATAAATTTTGTATTATCCTAACTGTGGTTCCACAGTATTTTCATTTTTAGCTTTTTAAGGAGCTCATTTCTTCAGTGGATTTTTGTGCCTCTTTTACCATTTGGCTTATTCTTTAAGGTGTTGGTTTCTTCAGAATTTTTGTTCCCTTTCCTTCACCCTCCGCCATTTTCTTGTATTACTCTCATTTCTTTTCTCATTTTTATTTTACATCTCTTGTTTGATTCTTGAAATCCTTTTTGATCTCTTTCAGAACATTTTTCTTTTTTTGGAGAGGGGAACCTGAGATCAGTTCACAGTGTTCTTTGAAGCTTTGGATTTTGGATTTTGTTGTCTTCTTCTGTTTGTGTTTTAATCTCTGTTGCCATAGTGATTATGGCCATAATCTGTTACAAGTTTCTATGATCAGGTTCTTGCTGTTATTCTTATTTGCTTATTTTCGCATCCTATTTCTTATCTTTTAATTTTATGCTAAAGTTGGGTTCTTCTTCTGGATTGGAGGGTACATTGTCCCAAGATTCAGGTTTTTTTGGATAACTATTTTCAGAACTAGTTGTAAGGGTCTATAAGTTTTCAGTTTTTCCAAGGTGCTATGATCTAAGTAGAGGTGTGTTTACTACTTTCCTGCCCTGGGCTTGAATACAAGCACTCTTTTCCATCTTGAAACTGGCTTCCTGCTCCAGTTTCAAGCTGTAGTGTGCTAGTGTATCTCCTCACCTTAAAACTTCAACCCAAGATTGTGATCCAGATTCCCATTTGGGCCATGCATCAGAGCTCCATACCTAATGCCTGCAATGGGATTCCTTTTGCTGATTCCCTTATTGTCTGTGGGCTGAGAGTTCTTAATGCTGCTGTAGCCACTTCAGTCATCCATAAGGCTTGTTGCTCTCTTACCAAAGCCTAACCTGTCTTGCTGGGGTTTTATCTCCACAGGACTGTACTTCTTTCTCATCCTGCCATGATAGACCTTTCTTTCCTACTGACCTTTTAAGTTGTTTTTGACTGGAAAATTATTTCACCTATTCTTTTATAGGTTCTGCCACTCCCAAATTTGTTTGTTCTTTAAAACTGGAGGGAAACCTGGGAGATCTTGAACAAAAATGCCTACCTTTTCTCCACCATTTTCTGTTGTTTTTCTTCCTCAATGCTTTTTAAGCATTCTCTGTGAGTTGTAAAACATGGAATTCCATCTCCAGAAAAAAGCACAGAACTCAAAGCTATGTAAGAGTTTCTTAACAAACTCTTTGACATCCACTTATAAGGAAAAGCCTATGATCTTTTATCTATAAGTTGCAGATTTAAGGAAAATTTGAAGTCTCTTTGTCCTCTGTCCTATTAGGACTACATCTGGTATATTGTTTTCAGTCTTGGTTACCAGAGGATGCTGATAATTTGAGTAGCATCCAAAAGCTGGCTACTAGGATGCCCAATGACTTTGACATCATTCCATATGATGATGAAAGAAATTGAGGAAGCTTAATCTGGAGAAGAGAAGAATTGTATAGAAAATAATAAACTTTTGAGATGTTTAAGTGGAAGAGGGGTGACTATTTGCAAAATTCTCAGGTGGGTTTCTTCTGAGGTCTCTTTTAATTTATAATATATCTTATAATTCTCTTATTTCAAGAACATTATTTCAGGTTGATAGAATTTTAGTGGCTGTAGAAATTTGACATTAAATTCATTTTTATTATAATGGCACACAATCTACCAATCCAACTTCCATAAATATCATCATGAATTTGGGCATCTGCATTTAGTTTAGATCTGTCATGTCAGGAAATTTGCCCTGGCAAAGTACTCATCCAAATATTTGCACTTCTTAGCATATAGCAGTTCCCATCCAAGAATTGCAGTTAGTTGTTTTTTTTTTTTTATAAACATGAATGAATTAATGCTCTCAGCACTGCCATAAGCCATTTGCCATCTGGATTATTTAAAGGCGTGGGACTTTTCAGTGACCAGGCCAAAGACCTTCAATGAGTCAGGGAAAGAACATGAGTATTGTTTGGGAGCTTGGATTGTGGTGTCTTGAATGGAAACATCAGGCAATTCTGCATCCTGTCCCTTCTACATTCTTAAGGGTGGGTCAGGAATTGGTAGTCAGTCCAGCAGGAGTGGAGCACTGGGCTTGAGTGATGGTTGTCTATGTCATTATTAGTCTAACATCATCCATCATTCCATTGCTAACAATCATCATTTCTGAAAGTCATTATATATTGCATAATTGCACACAGCATTGTTCTTAGGTTCTACACACCCCAAAATTACATGAATAAAGTCCTTGCTGAATAAGGGCTTAAAATCCAAGACAGGTCTTCTTAATCTTTTTTTTTGTATCATGTTTTTAAATAGATAAAATAGAACCATAAAATCATAAAGAAAACCAGTTACAAAAATATTTTTTAAAACTTCATGAGTCTCAGGCTGAGACTCTCTGAACTTAAGCAATATGGTAGTTGGCATAAGTTTATTGGTTTACTTTGCAAAGATGATTTAGATATAATGTCTGAAATTTGGGAGAGTTGCTCCTAAATTCGTCCTAGTGCCAGGACTTTTACCTAAATTTAAAAGGCTTTTCATAAGCATCATTAACCAAGTAACAAATGCATCACATTTTTCCATGTATTTTATTAAAAATAGATTCTTCACAACAACAACAAAGCATCAATAGCAACAAGTATTAATATAAACATTTTGTAACATGATTAAGAGAAAGGTTTTAGACATACTGCTATGGTTAAAGGAATGTGGGGCAGCCAGCTGATTAGAAAAGCAAAATGAACATAACCTGCTTTCCATTTTCTTGCTCAGGAAGGATCCTTCTTCATTAAGAGGGCATGATAATAGAAGGTTCAGTTCTAGTCCCTATGATACCTAGAAGAGGAATCAGGATTGTTGGAGCCTAATCTCTGCTATTAAGTTGCTACTAATTGGGAAGCTAACATTTCATTCTGGACTTCAATTTTCTCATCTCTAAAATAAAGATATTGGTTTGGAAAGTATTTAAAGTATCTTTTATTGCTAATATTCTAAGACATCATTAAAGGCAGCATCCTATGGTACAAAAATAGAAAGAACACTGGATTCAGAACCAAGAAATGTAAGCACTATTATGATCCTGGGAAAGTCATTGAATAGCTATATAAAGTGAGGAAATTGGATTAGATCAAATATGTCTTCAAAAAGTTTCCTTAAAGGGCAAGATAGTGCACCATAGTGCACAGAGTATTGAACCTGAAGTCAGAAAGACTCCTCTTCCTGAGTTCAAATTTGGCCTCAGCCATTTACCAGCTGAGTGATACTGGAAAAGTCGCCTTATCCTATTTGCCTCAGTTTCCTCATCTGTAAAATGAAATGGAATAGGAAATGGCAAATTATTTTAATATCTTGACCAAGAAAATCTCAAATGGGGTCATGAAGAATAAGACATAAATTAAAAAAATAAAGAAAGAAAAAAAGAAAAAAGGTCCCTTCTAGCCCTAGCATTGAATAATTCTGTAATAGATACAGGGAATTAAATTCAAGGAAGAGTTGTTTTTCATTCATCAATATATCCCCATTATCTTGCACAGGACTTCTTAATTTTTTTTTTGTATCATGAACCAATGGAAATAAATCCAAGTAAATTGAACAAACATTTATCAGTGGAACAAATGGTGAGGTTTTTTTTTTCTCCTTTAATTTAGATCCAACTGTTCTCATTTGGAATGTCTTGAATAGTGCACATAATATGTGCGCAATATATGCTTATAGAATTGAAATTAAGTGTATTTAGATGAAATGTCTTTTTACATACAAATATCACACTTGGTACTTTGTTTAACATTCTATTTCCATAAAAGAAAAGTCAACAGCAGTTACTGTCCCAAAACCATTTTATCCCATGCATTCCAATATACAAATCATGATTTCACTGAACTCCTAATGCCTGATGTATATTTGCTCTGCTCTGATCATTCTATAACCTCTTCTCTCTACATGGTTTTTCTTCTGGGCTAACTGTTATGGGGCCATCCCAGTACAAGTATCTCAGCTTCTTTATTTTTTATTTATTGAGTAGATTGTTTTTTTCTTTGTTGCAGTTACTGTCCTCCCCTGAATAATCAGAATAATCCCTACTGATTGCCTTGTCTAGAGGAAATTCGAGAATATTCTTAGAGGTAAACTCAGGTGTCTTGACTTCTAAGACAGTATTCTCTTCACTACATCATAAAGTCTCAGCGTGAATGAATTAGTCTCTCTAACCTGTGTATATTAACAATAAATAGAGGCTTCCAGAATTGCTGAAATATTTCAAGACTAGTTGCATCATCATCAATATTTATACAGAGACTATTATGTACCAGACACTGTCTTGTGCTAAACATTTAACAAATATCTCATGTGATTCTTACAAAAAGCCTGGGAGGTAGATACTAATATTAGCCCCATCTTGCAGAAGAAAAAAACTGAGGCAAACAAAAGTAATTTGCCCAGGATCGTACAACTAGTAAGTGTCTCAGGCTCATCATCTAGCTGCCTCTAGATGTAGTAGGTCTTTACAATTTGAGTTTATATCAATAATATTACACCCCATTTTTCATTTCTGTGGGTGTCTCTTTTTACATCCTCTGGCTTCTTTGAGAGAGCCAGGGACCTTCACGATACTTGAATATGTACCTCATGGAAGCTAGGTTTACTGTTGAGGTAGTTATTTCAGTTGTATGCCAAGTGTGACCATGACTTCACTTTGCTGTTGGGATAGGTAGATTCCATTTAACATGCTCTACATTTTATATAGCCATCTCTGTCTTCTAAATCCATCACTTTAGTACTTCAGTGGAATGCTGAAATAGCTCATCTGAAAGTGCTTTAGACAAAAGGTCCTTGCTTCTGTCCCTGATTTATTCACTTTTTGGTCTTCTGAACTAGTTACTTATGTGGAAAAAATGGTGCTTGGGCAATGAATGGACCATAAACTCTTCTTCTATGAGGAAATTACATCTCTTGGATCAAGACTGGCTTGGGGATTGGGAATCAATCCAACTTAATTCAACAAACATTTATCAGTGGAACAAATGGTGAGGTTTTTTTTTTTCTGTAATTTAGATCCAACTGAGAATATGTCCTGAATAGTGAATAATCAACAGCAAAGTTATGAAAGTCCCTCTGATAACTTTCTTCTGGAAACAATTTATAGAGTAACTAGAGTCAACCCATCTCTCAAACAACCAAATTATTTTTTTCCCTTTCTTTTATTTTTAGGCTTTGTGATATTCATATATATTAATAGTACTTTCCTCTAGGAACTGACACAAAGTAACTAACTCTAAAACTTGTGTCCATGATTTGAGAATAGGAATCCTGTTAATCCCATTAATTCTTTTGTCATTTAATATGTATGTGTATAAATATATATACCCATACATGTATAGAAATATGTATTAATATTGTGTATCATTGTGCATGTGTATGTATATATGTGTGTATATATATGCATATATGTATAAAGCAAAAAATAATTGTCAATGCATAGGCACTATACCTATAATTTCATTGGTGGAGGGAATTCCTACATAAGGAAATTCCCTTTATCCCTGCAAGCTAATATTTCCTCTGAAATTTGTAGTTTTAGAGAGTTGTCTGTCTAGTGCCCTGAGAGTTCAGGTAATTAGCTTAAGTCATAGTCAATAGGTGGTCTTTGAACCCTGGTTTTCCTGGTACAGTATCCACTACTTAATTTTCTGCCATATACAGAGATGTATATATGTCTGCATGTGTGTGTATATTATATGTATAATATATATGCACATGTATACATACAAACATACATATATCCAAATTTGTACACACATTTATATAAATCAGGTTTTATTAAATTGCTTTTGAAAAAGAGTGAACTCTCAGCAAGGGAACAGTTATGCTCAAAAAAATTCTAGTGTTTCTCTATTACCTCAAAGATCCATTATTGAATTCTTTGTTTAGCTTTAAAACACTTTCACCAATTTTTCCCTTCCCATCTGTCAGTCTTCTTCCACTTTACTTCCCTTCCACATACTCTATGATCCAGCAACACTGTCCTTCTTGCTGTTCCAAGAAAGTTTCCTGGTTTCCTTCAAGACTAACTTTCTGCAAGAGATCTTTCATGTTTCCTTCAACTACTAGTGATTACCTGCTCTCTGAGATTATCTTCAATTTACCCTGGAAGTATTTTGTCATTATATAGTTGTTTGCATATTGTATATTCTCTATTAGAATGGGAACTCCTTGGGGTCAGGCACTAGTTTTGCTTAGTGCTTAGCATAGTGCCTTGTATATAGTAATCACTTAATAAATACTCATCTACTTACTGACCCAGAAACTTACTTGCCCAAGTTTACAAATGCCAAAATTTGAACTGTGATACCATGAAATCAAATCCAGAACTCTTTCCTCTGTACCATGTGGTTTCCCTCATTGTTTTATTTCCCATGATAGTCTTTCAAATGCTAAAAGATCACTATTGTTCCCCAATATATACTGTCTTCTCCTTCAGAATTAGGATAATCATATATTTATTTGTATCCCCATTGCTCAGCACAGTGTCTTGCATATAGTCAGAGCTTAATAAATGCTTTTTAAAAATTCCTTTTTTCCTTATATTCATTCCTTTTTCAAAATTTCATTTATTCCCTGAAGCTATATCCTTTTTTTTTTTCAAAATTTAGTTGACTTTCCATTTTACTCTATAATCAGGCTCACCTTATACTCTGCTTATCATATTCTAGATCCGGTTTAAGATGTGCCTGTAAATACTCTACACACTGCTTTTTTTTGTTTGTTTGTTTCATAGATCCTCTTGGTCTTTGGATTCCTTCCCAAAATTATGCTTTTAAATTCATAAAGCATATCAGATTAGAAAAGAAATCAATTATATTGAAATATAATTGTCAAGCTATTAAAAAAATAAGTAAATGGATTTCTGGTTAAGAACCCCTGCTGTAGCAGAAGTATTGATGAAATTATCTTAAATTTGATTCAGTTGTACTGAGATCCAGGGAAATGTTCAAGTGGGATTTCCTGCATATTTGCTCAAAGTTAGTGCATTCTTTTGCCTCCAGGCCCAACAGCACCCTATTCTTCCCCTAAAATACTTAGGCTAGGAAGGAATGCAAAGAGAGCAAATGCTCTGGGAAATGAGGTTATTAAAAGAGTACAGGCACTGATCCACATGACACTATAGTCAAAGGAATTGAGTTAAGTTTCCATCAATTTCAGCATCTTATGCTTCTTTCTCTGGCAAGACAGAGTTGGAAAGAAAAAGATGGTTTGACCTGAGGCCCTGGAATAATGGGAGCCTAGTCGAGCTCTGAAAGGAAGAAAAGAGCTGTGAAAGTTCTTGAACTTTTCCAGCCTGGACCCTAGATAGTTGATGGTGGAAAAAGGATTCAGCTTTTGTTTTTCATGGGTTAGATCCAACAGCAGAATTTGGTTAACTTGGAATTAGCAAGGCAGTCTGACTGCCAATGTGAATCATGCCATAGGGGTTAGGGGACAGAAATACTGTCAACACACTGGGATGTTCTTGATTCCTTGGAGATGCCAAGAAACCCCTTTTCCTTTCCTTCTAGTCATCTTACATTAGCATAGTCCTTCTTCACGGAAGTCCCATATATTTTATCTTATTTTTTCTCCTACTGTCCAAGACTATACATGACCTAGCACTAGATAATCAGATAAGATGAGATGCAGAATTGTATGCTTCAGAGGGAACCAACCTCACCCACTTGCTTGTAATTTCATTCTAAGTGAAGAACTTTATGTTGAGGTCCATCATTCTTGTTTGGAAATATTAGCAGCGCTTAATATCATTCTCTAAGAATTGAAGAAGAAATAGCCTTCCTTTCCTTCTAGGAGAGCTATAGAATGAATATACTCTGGGAAATATTAAGCAATAGAACACAATATGAAGGAAACAAGCTTTATAGTCATAGCAGAGTTTTATCTATCTCTGCTAGTTCAGGTGTCTGCACCTGTATTGTAGTATATAGAACTTGAAGTTCTAGATATAGTATATAGAACTTGAAGTTACCTTAGAAACCATTTGTCCAAATCCTTTGTTTTATAAATAGGGAGCTGCAGACTCAGACATGTAAGTGATTTGTCCTAAGTTGCCCAATTAGTGAGGAACAGAACTAGAATTTGAAACTAGAATTTGAATTCATATTTATTGACCTCAAATGAGAGTAATTTTCAAGCTGGTCAATTAAAGGAGATGTCTTTTTTTTTTTTAAAGTCCTCTGCAAATCTTCTTTCAATCCATTCCACTTCATACTTTTATCTTGGAGCTCGGAAGGAAGAGATTTACTAGACTTCTCCTGAGGTGGAGAGTATCTGGGTAGCACCTTTCAAAATTTTCTATTAAAGATTTTATAGATTTTTGCAAAAATTTAACTCCTATTGTCCTATGGTATATCATGTAAGTATGTCTACAGGGGGTTGTTTTCCCTGTGAACCAGAGGAAGAACTTGATAGGGATATATCTTTGCTTGCCATGGCTTTCTTCAATTTTTTAAAAAATTATATCCTTGTAACCCTCTCCTCTCAGACCTTAAGTATCTGGTCGATGTATTGAATCTAAAATAAAGCATTTATTTCAGAAGTGAGACTGAAGCAAAATGGCTAGGCAAATTGTTTTTAAAAGGCATAAGGATACTTTTTTCTGTCTATTTACATTGACATGGGAGATACTTGGGATGAAGAGGTTTTCTTTACTGACATTGTTTTGTTTGATTTGGTTTTGAATAGTATTTTATTTTTCCAAATACATACAAAGAGAATTTTTAAAATTCAAAATTTCAAATTTGCAAAGTTTTGTGTTCCAAATTATTCTCCCTCTCTGCCCCCCTCTCCCCTTGCTGAGACAGCAGGAAATCCAATATAGGTTAAACATGAGCAGTTCTTCTAAACATATTTCTATATTCATCATGATGCATAAGAAAAATCTGATTAAAAGGGAAAAACTACAAGAAAGGACAAAAAAAAGCAAGCAAACAAACAACAATAAATAAAAGGCTGACATTGTTTTAAGGAAACAACATGGAAAAGTGGAAATATTACTGCATTTGTAATCAGAAAATCTGGGTTCAAATCCTGCCTCCCACACTTACTACAGAGATGACCTTGGGAAAGACTCCTTGGCTTCAAAGAGTCTCATTAATAAAAATTATTTTTATTTTTAAATAAATAAAAAATCTCTCATTAATAAAATGATGGTTTGTATGAAAATAGCATTAAGCTTAGACCCTCGAAACTGAGTATGACATTTACTAGCTGAATGATTTTGCCCAAATTACTTTATAATTTGGCCTTAGTTTTATCATAAAATGGAGATGAGGATATTTATATCACCTACTTTACAGGTTGTTGTATATGCTCTATAATTCATAAAGTATCCTAGAAATATGAGTTTTTATTATAATAGTCATGGAAGAACAGAAAGTTAAAATTGCAAGATATTGCAGGAGCTCTTTTGTGTGTGTTATGGATCTTTTTGCAAGCTATGGACCCCTTCTCAGAATAATGTTAAATGTATAAATTAAAACAGGTGAGAATACAAAGGAAATCAATTATAGTACAATAAACTTATAAATTTCTTCCCTCTAATTTAAGGATCTCCTGAAATTTATTCAAGTACCCTCTTGGGAATTTTATGCTCTGGGTTTAGAATTCCATATTTAAGGTAACAACCTCATCTTACAGATGAGAGAGCTCAGGTCTACAGGGATGAAGTGAAATTGACCACTGTGATTCTGTCAATGAGGGACAAAAGCAGATCTTTAACCTGATGTTTTGTTTTGTTTTCCCCATTAAACCTCCCTATGCCATGGGGCATTGTCTTGAATTTCTTCTTTCTCTAATGCTATGTCCACACTACAAAATGGTCAATTGAATTGGCATATAATTCAAGACTATACTGCAGAAAACCAGACACTATAGTGAATTTAAATCATTGGAAGAATATGGAACAATGAAGGCACATTAGGAGGGAAGTGGGTTTGGGCTCCTTATCAAGAAAAATTCCCACTGGCTTTCCAGTAATGGAATGGACTGATTTGAAAAGTAGTGAATTCTTTATCATTAGAGATGTTTATATAAAGACTTGATGACCACCTCGGGGCCATGTTGTTGAGAGAACTTTTAGTTGGAGTATAGGTTGAATGAGATGACCTGTTAAGTGTTCTCTTTCACTCTAGGAATCCAAAATTGGGAGCAGAAATCACTTAATCTCATGAATCATTCAGCTAAGCACATTTCCAGTCAACTCTGTGACTGGTTCTTTCAAGTTGTTCCTAGCCTCTGAACCCCAGATCTCTGGTAGCACATGTCTTTTACATTTACAATTGGCTCATCAATCCTCCCTTTTCTCTCACCATTCTCTGAGCCTTCCTCCAATTCTTATTCAAGTACAATACTGTACTGCAATGAATTAAGTTACATTGACTTGCATAATATTTCATATGATTATTGATAATGTTTATTGCTTATTTTGAAACCTTTGTTCACATTCTTACCCCTTATCTGCCATTCAGTGTTTTATATGTGTGTCAATTTTCTATATAACTTAAAGTTTTATTAGAGATAGTTGATGCAAAGACCTTTTCCTACTTGGAAGTTTCTGTTTTTATGCTAGATATTTTATTTATATACCAAGCTTGCTAATATTATATAATACAGTTGGGTTTTTTATGGATCTTTCCTTCCATTGTTTGATTAAGAATTTTCCTCAGCCACAAGTGTAAAAATTATCACCTTCCACTTTCTCCTAAATGTCTTAAAAATTAATATGACCTTTTATTATTTAAGTTGCTTATGCATTTGGAGCTAATTGTAGTATATAATGTAAGATTCTAGTCTTTGTTGAATTATTACCCAAACTACTTTTCATTGTGTCTAGAAATTCTTTTAAGAGTACAGCGTACTTTTCCAATTAGTTTCTGTGTTCTCCTGGCTATTGAACAGTGTACTGCTATGTCCAATTACTTACCAATTTTCTACTGAAAAAATTTTTTGTTTAAAATTTTTCTAATTTTTAGCTAATAAATAGCACTGTTGATTTTTGTTTTGTAATGTAGTTTGAGATATAGGAATGCTGTGTTTCCTTGATTCCTACTTTGTTTTTTCATTTAATTTTATTTAAGATTCTAGATCTTCATAAGAATTTTATTGTTATTTTTTTCTAGTTCTAAAAAATAACCTCTTAGCAGTTTGATATAATTAAATGCTAATTAATTTAGATGATGTAATTGTCATGACATTGCTGTAGTCAAAAAAATAAATAATATTGATTTTTCTTGTTTTTCTATATTTCTTTAAAGATTATTTTGTAGTTGTATTTCTGTTGTTATTGTTGCTTAGTCATCTTCAGTCATATTTGACCCTTTGTGACCCCATTTGGTGTTTTCTTGGCAAAAATACCGAAATGGTTTGCAATTTCCTTCTCTGGATCATTAATGACTTGCCCAGAATCATACAGCTAGTAAGTGTCTAAGGCCATATTTGAACTAAAAAAGTCTTTTTGATTCTAGATCAGGCACTTTATTCACTGGGCCATCAATCTGCCTCCAGTCATATTTAAGAAATCCTATTTGTTTCCTGGCAAGTTAACCTCTGATACTTTATGGACTTTGAAATTGTTCTAATTGATTTATTTTTTTGGTCATCAACTCCCAGTTTTTATTATTACTTTGTAGAGTTGCTAATGATTTCAATATATTATTATTATTATTTGCATCTTTTTATTTTGAAAATTCCGTCATCAATTAGGGAGAAAATAAAATATGATTTAAAAAAAATAAAATCTATTATATAGATTTATTTCTTTCCTAATTCTGTGGGGTTGTCTAAAAACAATCTTTTTTTCAAATTTTTTTTTCTCCTTGCCAAAATTTATCCTTTTTTACTTATCTGTTTTATTTTATTGCTGTATCTAGCACTTTTAGAAGTAAGTAAAGTAATAGTGAAAAAAAAGAGGGCATCCATGCTTAATTTCTATTGTTGTTGTGTTGTTGGGCAGGCAAGGTGGTACAAGGCATAGAATATGGAGCCTGGAATCAGGATAATTGCTCTTGAGTTTAAATATGACCTCTGACACCTTTTAGCTGTATAAACCTAGGCAAATCAATTTGGTAAAACTAGTTTTTCACCATTATAAATAATATGAGCTCTTGCTTTTAGATAGATACTGATATTTTTAAAGGAGGGTTCTTTGTTTTTCTTAAAAGTTTTTGCTATGTCTATTGATAAGTTATCACAATTTATCCTTGTGGAAAATATAGAGAGATACTGGGTAGATGATAATAAAATGGGAATGATTTCACACCTGGTTGAATGGCTAGATTCAAGTTCTTATCAGTTTGATGTTAACTTGGAAAGATGTCTTCGGGGAGTACCCCAGGGATTTGCACTTTTCCTTTGCAATTTAATATTCTGATCAGTGCTTTGGATGAAAGCATGGTATACTAGATGGCATATTTATTCAATCTATAGATTCAATTGGGGAAAAAATAACTAACACATTGACTATAGAGCCGGGATCCAAAAAAGATTTGGAAAGGCTATAACATATGGAATATAATATCCTACCCTTGGATTCAATACTTTGACTTCATAAATATAAGACAGGAGTCTTGGCTAGACAGAAGTTCATCTGAAAACGACGTGGAGGGTTTAGTGGATTGTAAGCCTGATGTGAATCAGCAGTGTGATGTGCCAGAATAGCTATTGTGATCTTGGGCTACATTGAGAGTACAGCTTACAGGAATAAAGAAGGGATAGATAATTCAACTATTCTCTGCCTTAGGCTGTATTTGTTTTTGTTTGTTTGTTTGTTTTTTTACTTCTATGAAGCTCTAATGTTTGGGGAAGGATAATCATAAACTATAATTTGTCCAGAGGAGATCCACTGCTGTTTCCTTTGTGTCATCCTGACTTTATGTTGTATAAGGATTTGTTTGAAGAAACTGGGCATGTTTAGTCTAGAGAAAAGAAAATGGGTGGAGATAGTAAAAAGGGGAGACTTACATGATACCTATTTCTAAGTATTTGAAGGGCTATCATATGGAAGAGGAACCAACTTTGCAAAGTTGGATTTGTGCAAATCTATCTATAATAGCATTTATATTGCTTCTAAAGTTTGCAAAGTATTTTACCTATATTTATCTCATTTAACCCTTACACTAACCTTGGGGGGAGAGGGGTGTTATTTTATTGCCATTTTATTGATAAGTAAACTGAGGCAAACAGATCAAGTGACTTGCTCAAAGTCACACAACTAATATGTCTAATGGTGGATTTGTGTTCAGGTTATTCAGCCTCAAGATCCATTGCTCTGGCCCAAGAATCTATTTTATTTTCCCTGTTATGGAGTGCACAGTATTGATCCTAGAATGTCAGGTGTCTTCTGAAATCTGTTTTAACTAAAAATCTCCAATTCTGTAGGCATCTAGGAAAATAAAATTAGAGTATTGTTAAGAGGGCTGGGTTGGAGTTATGGATATTAAAAATTATAGCAAGTTAAAATTGTGAAAATGACTGAGTTCTAGGGGCAGCTAGGTGGTGCAATGAATAGAACAACAACCCTGAAGTCAGAAAGACCTGAGTTCAAATCTGGTCTCAGACACTTAACACTTCCTAGCTGTGTGATCCTGGGCAAGTCACTTAACTCCAATTGCCTCAGCAAGGGGAAAAAAAAAAAAAAGACTGAGTTCATGAAGGAGTGAGGGTAAGGAGGAAGCTTACTGAGTCTCTGCACACCCAGCATGGAGTCTAAGTGCTCCAGAAAATGCCAGGAAAAATAAGATGACTCTCACTTACAAGAAAGCAAGAACAATGTAGAATTTAGCAGTCAGAGAATACTTTACAGAACAGGATGTGATTTAATTTAGTACTTAAAGAAGAGTTTGAATAGACAGAGAAAAGGACAGAAACTGAATGGTCTCACAAACTTCTTCCTTTTTCTGAGGGAAGGGTAAAATAATAATACCTCCCTCCCCTAGGGTTAGTGTTAGGATTAAATGCGATAAATATAGGAAAAGTACTTTGCCCAGACCTTGGGATTTACTCTCAAGATAAAACCATAGCATCTTTGAGCTAAAGGAATTTAGAGATTGTCTAATACAGTCTCTTCATTTTCCAAATAATGAAACTGGTCCCAGTGAAAGCCAAGATCATAGAGTTAAGTTAGTTCCAGAGTCAGGTCTGGACACTGACCTCCTTACTCAGTCCAGGACAGTTTCAAATCTTTTTCATTGGACTCAAAGCATCTTATGGGAAGGAAGTACTTTATTCTTTGTATTTGTATTTCACACACCCAGTAGCTGGCACAAAGTGGGTACTTAATGTTTCTTGATTGATCAGGGTTTGATTGCTCTTGATTAACAAGAGGTAAAGGGAATAGGAGGGAATCAGTCATTCTTAATGAAAGAACAATATGATGGTGAAAACAGTTCTTTGATCCAAAGAACTATGTGAAATTCATTGACCTAGTACTATTTGGCTCTTGGAAGGAACTAAGGGACAACTGAAGTTTAAATGCACAGAAAGAAGAGAGATGGAATAGCCACATAGCAATTAAAGGCCTGGATAGAAGAAACAATCCTAAATTAAAGACAGATTGCAAAGACTGGATCAGGGAATAAAGGCTATTAGAATTTAAGAGGAAAAACCAATAGTTATGGTGCACTTTCTAGAACTCCATTAATACCCCTTTTAGGAAGTTGCTGGAAGGCCAACAACAATAGAGTCAGCTTGCAAGAAAATCCTAATTGAGTATGTAGTATTAAGTGTGAAGCAAGTAGCTGCAAGTGGTACAACCCTTGGTACAACTCCTTCCTACTCACATCAGACTATTAGACTATGCTTCCTTGATCTTCCTTTGCCCTTTTAGTGCTTTTACTCATTTCCCTCATTCCCCCACTTTCCCACTTTTCCCTTTCTCCAGAATGTTAGCACCTTGGTTTGGATTGTGCCCATGCCAATTATTCTATACGGAGAAGTTGCCAATAACTTGAACTAGAAGGAGAAGAATTAAATTGTCCTGCTATAGTTCTAGCAGGTAATAATTGCCTGAAAACCCATACCTCTGTCTGAAATCCCAGATCTTTGCTCTTTGTTAAGATATTTTGCATTCTTCCTTTTTTTTTTTCAATAAGCCTAAAATTGTTCCTTTATAATTGAAAAATTCTCTTTATACTCAATGCAAACTTTAAAGTTAAATGTCTGTTAGGGCAGAAAAATGCACTAAAATTTCTTTAGGGCATCCTCTTACCTGAATTCCAAACATACAAACTGTTGAATTATCCTTCCTAGTCCTTAAAAATCTTTAGGAAAGGTAATTGTTTTAACTACCATGAAAATTCCTTGAAGTCCAGATCATGGCCTTGATAAATATAGCGTTCTTTAACACACTACATAAATAACAGACATTCTTTGCCCAGCTTTGCCTAGTCCTTCTTGTATTTCCAAAGGGGGGGGGAAGTCATTTGACAGTGTGAATTTCTGTAGATGTAGTTTATTTATTTTTTTAATTTTATTTTTTTATTTTTTATTAATACTTTTTATTTGCAAAACATATGTATGGGTAATTCCTAAACATTAACCCTTACAAAGCTTTCTGTTACAAATTTTTCCCCCTACTCCCCACCCCTCCCCTAGATAGCAGGATATCCACTACATGATAATTATGTTAGAATACTTAAATCGAATATATGTATAGTTATTGCCACACATCATTTTTTTGTTCAGGAGAAATCGTATCTATAAGAGAGAATAATCTGATAAAGGAAATACAATGCAAGCAAACATCAATAGAGAACATAAAATGTTATGTTGTGGTCCACATTTCACATCCCTCTCTCTGGGTGTATATGGCTTTCTTCACTGAACAATTGGAATTGGTTTGAAGCATTTCATTGTTGAAGAGAGTCATGTCCATTAGAACTGATCCTCATATAGTACTGTTGTTGCCCTGTCTCCTGGTTCTGCTCATCTCACTCAGCATCAGTTCATGCAAGTCTCTCCAGACCTCTCTGAAATCATCCTGTTGGTCGTTTCTTACAGAGCAATAATATTCCATGACATTCATATACCATAATTTATTCAGCCACTCTCCAATTGATGGGCATCTACTCAGTTTCCAGTTTCTAGCCACCACAAAAAGAGCTGCCACAAACATTCTTGCACATGTGGGGCCCTTTCCTTCTTTTATGATTTCTTTGGGATATAAGCCCAATAGAAACACTGCTAGGTCAAAGGGTATGCATAGTTTGATAACTTTTTGAGCATAGCTCCAAATTGCTCTCCAGAATGGTTGGATCCGTTCACAGCTCCACCAACAATGCATCAGTGTCCCAGCCCTCCCACATCCCCTCCAACATTCATCATTAACTTTTCCTGTCATTTTAGCCAATCTGACAGGTGTGTAGTGGTACCTCAGAGTTGTCTTAATTTGCATTTCTCTGATCAATAGTGATTTGGAGCAACTTTTCATATGATTATAAATAGCTTTAATTTCATCATCTGAAAATTGTCTGTTCATATCCTTTGATGATTTATCAATTGGAGAATGGCTTGAATTTTTATAAATGTGAGACAATTCTCTATATATCTTAGAGATGAGACCTTTATCAGAACCCTTAAATGTAAAGATGATTTCCCAATTTGATGCTTCCCTCCTAATCTTGTCTGCATTAGTTTTGTTTGTACAGAAACTTTTTAACTTAATATAATCAAAATTATCTATCTGGTGTTCAATTAAGAGTTCCAGATCTTCTTTGGACATAAATTTATTCCATCTCCACAGGTCTGAGAGGTAAACTATATTACGTTCCTCTAATTTGGTTATAACATCACTCTTTATATCTATATCATGAACCCATTTAGATCTTATCTTGGTGTGTGGTGTTAGGTGTGGGTCCAGCCTTAATTTCTTCCACACTAGTTTCCAATTATCCCAGCAGTTTTTGCTGAATAGTGAGTACTTATTCCAAAAGCTGGGGTCTTTGGGTTTATCAAACACTAAATTGCTAACGTTATTACCTAGCTTGTCCTGATATCCTATTCTATACCACTGATCGACTGCTTTATTTCTCAGCCATTACCAAATGGTTTTGATGACTGCTGCTTTATAATATAATTTTATATTTGGTACAGCAAGGCCACCTTCATCTGTCTTTTTTTTTCATTAATTCCCTTGAAATCCTTGACCTTTTGTTCTTCCAAATGAACTTTGCTACTTTTTTTTTCCAGATCTGTAAAATAATTTCTTGGGAGTTTGATTGGTATAGCATTAAATAAGTAAATTAGTTTGGGTAGTATTGTCATTTTTATTATATTCACTCGGCCTACCCATGAGCACTTAATGTTTTTCCAATTGACTAGGTCTGATTTTATTTGTGTGGAAAGTGTTTTGTAGTTTAGTTCATATAGTTTCTGACATTTTCTTGGCAGATAGATTCCCAAATATTTTATGCTATCATCCGGTATTCTGAATGGAATTTCTTTTTCTATATCTTGCTGCTGAACTTTGTTGGTAATATATAAGAATGCTGATGATTTATGTGGATTTATTTTGAATCCTGCAACTTTACTAAAGTTGTGAATTGTTTCTAGTAGTTTTTTGGTTGAGTCTCTAGGGTTCTCTAAGTATACCATCATGTCATCTGCAAAGAGTGATAATTTGGTTTCTTCATTACCTACTCTAATTCCTTTTATCTCTTTTTCTTCTCTTATTGCCAAAGCTAACATTTCTAATACAATATTAAATAGTAATGGTGACAGTGGACAGCCTTGTTTCACTCCTGATCTTATTGGGAATGGTTCTAGTTTGTCTCCATTACATATGATACTTGCTGATGGTTTTAAGTAGATAGTACTAATCATTTTAAGGAAAAGCCCATTTATTTCTATACTCTAGTGTTTTTAATAGGAATGGATGTTGGATTTTATCGAATGCTTTTTCTGCATCTATGGAAATAATCATATGGTTTTTGTTAGTTTGGTTATTAATATAATTGATTATGCTGATAGTTTTCCTGATATTGAACCAGCCCCGCATTCCTGGTATAAATCCTACTTGGTCAAGATGTATTATCCTGGAGATAACTTTCTGTAATCTTGTTGCTAAAATCTTATTTAAAATTTTTGCATCAATATCCATTAGGGAAACGGGTCTATAGTTTTCTTTCTCTGTTTTCACCCTACCTGGTTTAGCTATCAGCACCATATCGGTCTCATAGAAGGAATTTGGTAGTATACCTTCTGTCCCTATTTTTTCAAATACTTTGTATAGTATTGGAATTAATTGTTCCTTGAATGTTTGGTAGAATTCACATGTAAAACCATCTGGCCCTGGAGATTTTTTCTTAGGGAGTTGATTAATAGCTTGTTCTATTTCTTTTTCTAAAATGGGGCTATTTAAATAATTTATTTCCTCTTCTGTTAACCTGGGCAATCTATATTTTTGTAGATATTCCTCCATTTCATTTGGATTATCGAATTTATTGGCATAAAGTTGGGCAAAGAAACTCCTAATTATTACTCTAATTTCCTCTTCATTGGAGGAAAGTTCTCCCTTATCATTTTTGAGACTAACGATTTGATTTTCCTCTTTCCTTTTTTCTGATCAAATTAACTAAAGGCTTATTTATTTTGTTGGTTTTTTCATAAAACCAACTCTTAGTTTTATTTATTAATTCAATAGTTTTCTTATTTTCAATTTTATTAATCTCACCTTTTATTTTCAGAATTTCCAATTTGGTATTTAATTGAGGGTTTTTAATTTGGTCTTTTTCTAGTTTTTTTAATTGTAACCCTAATTCATTGATCTTCTCTTTCTCTATTTTATGCAAATAAGCATCTAGAGATATAAAATTACCCCTTATAACCGTTTTGGCCGTATCCCACAAATTTTGGTATGTTGTCTCATTATTGTCATTCTCCTGGCTGAAATTATCGATTGTGTCTATAATTTGCTCTTTCACCCATTCATTCTTCAGGATTAGATTATTTAATTTCCAATTAACTTTTGGTCTATTTTCTCCTGAAAAGGATGCATTTACTATTTCTGCTTTTCTACATTTGATTTTGAGGTTTTTATGCCCTAACACATGATCAATTTTTGTATAAGTTCCATGAACCCCTGAGAAAAAAGTATACTCCCTTCTATCACCATTCAATTTCCTCCAGAGATCTGTCACACCTAACTTATCTAACATTTTGTTTATTTCCCTAACTTCTTTCTTATTTATTTTGTGGTTTGATTTATCTAATTCTGAGAGAGCAAGGTTGAGATCCCCCACTAGTATAGTTGTACTGTCTATTTCTCCTTGCATCTCTGTTAGTTTCTCCTCTAGGAATTTGGATGCTATACCACTTGGTGCATATATGTTTAGTATTGATACCGCTTCATTGTCTATGGTACCCTTTAGTAAAATATAGTTTCCTTCCTTATCTCTTTTAATTAGATCTATTTTTGCTTTTACTTGATCTGAGATAAGGATTGCTACCCCTGCTTTTTTTTGTTCACTTGAAGCATAAAAGATTCTGCTCCAGCCCTTTACCTTAATTCTGTATGTATCTCTATGTTTTAAATGTGTTTCTTGTAAATAACATATTGTAGGATTCTGGCTTTTAATCCAGTCCGCTATCCGTTTCTGTTTTATGGGAGAGTTCATCCCATTCACATTCACAGTTAAAATGACTATATCTATATTTCCTGCCATCTTATTTACCCAAAGTTATATTTTTCTCTTCCCTTTCCCCTTACTCCCTTCCCCCCTCCCCAGTATTTTATTTTTGATGACCACCTCCCTCTAATAGTCCTCCCCCGTTTAGAACCCTCCCTCTTTTATACACCTTTCCCCTAATCCTTCTATTAATTTATCCCTTTCTTTTCCTCCTTTCCCTCCTACTTTCCTATACAGAGGGCCAAGTTTTTCCCTGAAATCAAATGTGTCTGATATGCTCTTTTAGAGCCCAATCCAATGAGAGTAAGATTTACACAATACTCATCACCCTCCCTTCTTTCCCTTAATTATATTAGATTTTCTATGTCTCTTCATGAGACTTTGCCTTATTTTACCTCCTTTTTTTTACTTTATTTTACTTCCTTTCCCCTCCCCCCACTTTTTTTTTTACAGTATGATATACCTTCCACCTCTAATTTCTTTTCGATTATTATCAAAGTAAAATAAAGTTATACCCCTATTCTTTAAGGATACCCCTAGTAGAGATATAGTTCTCGAGAGTTCTTTCCTTTTTACCTTTTTACGCTTCTCTAGAGTTCTGTGTTTGGAGGTCAAATTTTTTGTTCAGATCTGGTCTTTTCATTAGAAATAGGTGAAATTCTCCTGTATCATTAAATGACCATCTTCTTCCCTGGAAGATGATGCTCATTCTAGCTGAATAGCTTATTCTTGGCTGTAATCCAACTTCTTTTGCCTTTCGGAATATCTGATTCCAGGCCCTTCTGTCCTTCAATGTGGAAGCTGACAGATCCTGTGTAATTCTAATGACAGTTCCTCGGTATTTGAACTGTTTTTTTTCTAGCAGCTTGTAATATCTTTTCCTTGGTGCGATAGTCCTGAAATTTGGCCACGATATTCCTTGGGGTTTTAATTTTGGGGTCTCTTTCAGGAGGTGATTGGTGAATTCTTTCAATACCAACTTTGCCTTCTGATTCTAAAACAACAGGGCAATTCTCTTTCATGATTTCCTGGAAGATAGCATCGAGGTTCTTTTTTTCATCGTGACTTTCAGGGAGTCCAAGAAGTCTTAGATTGTCTCTCCTGGATCTGTTTTCCAAGTCAGTTGTTTTTCCTAGGAGATATTTCATATTTTCTTCTATTTTTTCATTTTTTTGTTTTTGTTTGACTGATTCTTGAAGTCTTATTGAGTCATTCATTTCAATTTGTTCAATTTTAATTTTTAAGGTATTATTTCCTTCAGTTATCTTTTTAAGCTCCTTTTGTAACTGGCCAATTGAATTTTTTGGTTCATTGCATTCTTTTTCCATTTTGCCAATTTTATTTTTCAGTGAATTGTTGTCTTTTTCCAATTCACTAATTTTATTTTTCAGTGAATTGTTGTCTTTTTCTAATTCACCAATTTTGTTTTTTAGTGAATTGTTGTCTTTTTCCACTTCACTAATTTTGTTTTTCAGTGAATTTTTGTCTTTTTCCAATTCACTAATTTGTTTTTCAGTGAATTTTTGTCTTTTTCCAATTCACTAGACTTATTTTCCAGTTTTTCACATCTCTGTTGCAGGGCGATATTTCCTTCTTGCACTGCTCTCAATTTATTTCCCCAATCTTCTTCTAGCTCTCTTTTGAGATTCTTTATGCAATCTTCCAGGTAAGCCTTCTGAAAGGGAGACCAGCTTAAGTCCACCCCTGTGGCTTTATCTGGGATTGTTTTCAGAATCTCAGGATCTGGGGACTGCTCTAGTTTCTCTCCATAAAAGCTGTCTATGGTGAGAGCTCTCTTCTTCTTGCTCATGATGTTTAGCTGAAGTATCAGTCACCAGCAGGGAATTTTGCAGCGGCAGCGGCAGCGGCAGCGGCAGCAATAGCAGCAGACACGATTTCAATTTGCCCTTGGGTAGTTTGCCGAATTGACTTCCAGTCTGTGGCTGATCTGTCTAGATCCGCACTAGGACCACACTTTCAGCTGCTCTCAATCCACCCTTTATCAAAGGTAGACCTGCCAAAGCACCTGCCCGCAAGCAGAGCAAAGTGGCCCACCGGTCTCCCAGGGACTTCCTGGCAGCCTAAAATCTTCTGGTCCGTCCCAGCCCCGGACTTGCACCCTGGCCTCGCACTGGTGTCTGAGCGCCGGGAGCTGCTCGATCCCTTGCCCGTCTAAAACTGACCTCAGAAGTTCTTTCAAAGTAGATATTTGATAGAAGTGCGTTGTAGTCCAAGTGTTTGGTGAAGCCCTCACTCCAGAACCAGTTCGGAGGCTCAGTTTGTTGGTGTCTGAGGGAAGGTCTCAGGAGCTTACAGAGAACGCTGTCTGCAGTTCGCCATCTTTCTAGATGTAGTTTATGTACAAACAATTTCTAGAATAAAAATCTTGTGGAATTTCCTGTGAAGGTCATTGTAAACACTGGAAACAGATTATCATCTGTCTGATACATTTATTTTAAAATGCTTTTTTTATTGATGACTTTTGCTTTTATATTACCTTCATTTCTCTATATATTCTTCTTTCTCCCCTTCCCAAAGAGCCATCTTTCATGACAAAAAAAAAGAAAGAAAAAGAAAAAAAATGTTGAGAAAAAAAGATAAAAAAATTGATATTATATGAAAGATCCCAAACCCATAGTCCTCAATCTCTGCCAAAAGTGAGAGAAGTACCACCTTGTATCTTTTCTTTGGGGTCAAAATTAGTCATTATAATTTCTTAGCCTTCAATTTTGATTTTTTGTTGTTGCTATTATTTCTACTATTGTCATTCTACATTGTTTTCCTAATTTCAGTTTGCATCAGTTCTTATTCATCTTCCTGTGTTTCTCTGTATATATCATATCCATTTTTTCTTACAGTATAATGATATTCCATTACATTTATGTATCAAATCTTGTTTATTTATTTCCTATGTTTGGGTACCTACTTTATTTGCAATTCTTTCTTACTATGATAAATATTTCCATGAATATTTTGGAATATGTAGATTTTCCTTTTTATGGTTAATTTCCTTGGGTATATGCCTAACAGTGAAGTCTCTCAATCAAAGGATATTATATATGTTAATCATTTTCTTAGCATTATTCCAAATTAAGTTTTAGAGCAGTGGGATCATTTTACAGTGCCACCAACTTGTCCTGAACAAGTACAGCCCCTGAAAAATTGACTCTTTCCATCTCTCATAATTTTTGACAATTTGATGAGTGTAAAGTAGCCAGATTTTTTAAAATTTAGATCTTTTATTATATTAGTGATTTGGAATCATTTTTCCTATAGTTGTGAATAGTTTACAATTCTTTTCAGAACTACTTATTCATATCATCTTACCATTTATGTATAGGAAAATTATTTTGTTCTTATATATTTCTATTAATTTTATATGTTATACAAGATACCTATAAGTATCTATTAACAGAAACTTATAGATAACATTTGAAACAAATATCTCTTCCCAATCGATTATATTTTCTTTGAATTAATTTCGTTTTGTGGAGGTGTTTTAACTTCATACAGTTATAATTATTTCTTATCTTTTATTATCACTTCTATTCTTTGTGGAGTTAAGAACTTTTTGTCAAAAATGGCTGAGAGGTGCAAGATCTAGTTATCTAATTTTAAAAATTATGATATTAGTAGATAGCATCCATTTTAATTGTGGTTTATGGTTTAAGATGCTGGTTTAAAACTAATTTCTCCCTGACTACTCTTTAGATTTCCCTGGCAATTTTTATCAAATAGGGGGCACTTAACTGTTTTCAGATTTGTCCAACTCGGGGTTATGGAAAGCATTATCTTTTATTCATGTTTTACTTTTCTATTATTTAGTCTGTATCAAATAGTTTTCATGATTGTTATTTATAGTATAATTTGAAGTCTAGAAGTAATATTCTCCTTTAATTTCTATATTTCTCATCATTTCCCTTGTTATTTTCAACTTTTTGTTCCTCAGAATAAATTTTGTTATTTATTCTAGCTCTGTAAAGTGTTCCCCTATAATTGGCATAACACAAAATATATACATTTGTTGAGGCATGAGAAATGAAGGCGAGAGATCCCCTAGTCTGTGCTGCAGATTTTGTGAAAGAATTTGCAATCCTGAAAGATGAGGTTGGTGGCAAAAATGGGTTTATTACACTGAGAAGAAATATCTTCATCAGTGGGCAAAATCCTATTAGGATCTTTAGCAGAGATGGGTTTACAGATTATATTGGGGTTTTGTGGCCCAGAGATAGGGAGCAATTTGAGGGACTAATTTTCAATTCAATAAAGGGTGGTGATTATGCCCCAGGCCAAATCTCCAATTCAATTGTTGGAGAAGATTACTATCTGGGAGTTTCCCCTATGAACTGGAAAGTGGGGCTCCTCCAGAGAGGCTTGAAATTTTTAACCCAAGACCACACTTCCCCCAAAGATCATAGTTTACATCACATTCATTTAATCAGGATTATAATTTTTATATTTTGCCATTGCCTACCCACAAGCCTTGAATATCTTTCCAATTATTTAAGTAATTTTAAGTTTCCTTAAAGGACATTTTAGTTGTATTTGTACAGGTCTTTGAATGTGCCTTGATATATTGACCTTCAGATATTTTATTAATTTTTCATACAATTTGTTATTTTACATAATTTCATTAGCACAGGAAACTCCCAGTGACCCTTCCAGGAATCTCTTTTCCTTCTAAAAGGTATACATTTTTATAGACATCTCCTTCCTTGAACAGTAGCTAGAAAATTCTTTTTTTTTTTTTTTTTTTTTTTTGGCAAAATTGAAAACTTCATATTGCATGAAATTTTGTTTTGTTTTTAGCATTTCCTATCTCCTTGAATTTGTATAGTATCTCCTTTCTTTAAAAGGTTTTTTTTTTTTTTCTAACAAAGATCTAACTTCTTTCCCTCTCATCTTTGTATTTGCCCTAACACATAATGAGAAAGCAGGAATATGTAACAAGTGAGATATAACCTTCATTGGCCATGTGCAAAAAGACTGATGTTTCAGTATATATATTGAGTCGATTGCTTCTCTCAGGAGGTAGATAGTATGTTTGATCATAAATCCTTTGAAATCATGTTTGATCATTGTACTGATTAGATTTCCTGAGCTTTTCATAGATGTCTTTACGATATTTCACTATTATTTCTGTTACTGCATAATTTGTTTTCTTGGTCCTTTTCACTTGACTATGCACTATTTTTGTGTTCCTAAAATTCTCTAAAGCCACTCCTATCATCATTTCTTATAGCACAATAGTATTCCAATCACTTTTATCTATCAAAATTTGTTCAGCCATTTTCCAACTGATGGGCACTCCTTCAGTTGATAAATCTTTGCTAATGCAAACAAAGCTGCTATAATTATGTAAGGATTTAGTAATAACATCACTGGGTCAAAAAATATGCAGGGTTTAATAAGTATAGTTCTAAAATGCTTTCTTGAATGGCTGGACTAATTCACAGCTCCACAAAATGGTACATTAAAAGCACCTGATTTTCCATAACCCCTTTATAGCATTTAATATTTTCCATTTTTTGTCAGTCTTGAAAATCTGATGGGCATAAAGTAGGACTACAGAGGTGTTTTGATTTGCACTTCACCAATTGTTAGTAATTTAGAACTTTATTATGGTTGTTGATAGGGGAGATTTCTTTCTCTGAAAACTCTGTTCATATTTGATCATTTATTAACTGGAAAAAGGTTTTTTAATCCCAATATATTTGTTTCCTATAAATCTTAGAAATGAGACCTATATCAATGAAATTTGCTGCAAATAATTTTCCCTATTTCCTGCTTCTCATAATTTTAGCTACATTAGGTTTTTTAATGTGTAAAATGCATTAATTTTACATAGTGAAAATTGTCCATTTTGTCTCCTATGAGCAGTCTTTTTTGGTTAAGAATTCTTCTCCTGGGGCAGCTAGGTCACACAGTGGATAGAGCACCAGCCCTGAAGTCAGGAAGACCGGAATTCAAAGCTGACCTCAGACACTTAACACTTCCTAGCTGTATGACCTTGGGCAAGTCACTTAACCCCAATTGTCTCAGCAAAAAAAAAAAAAAAAAAATTCTTCCTCTATCTATAGATCTGACAGATCACTCCTTCACTGCTCCTCAAATTTGTTCATGATGTCACTGTTTATATCTAAATCACATACCCATTTGAAGCTTTTCTTGTTTTATGATATGACATGTTGGTCTTAACTGGGATCTTTAGGTCATCAAACACCACACTACTGTGCTTGATATATATTCTATATAATGTGTACCTAATCTGATCCACTGAACAACCTCTTCCTTTTTTTTACCCAGAACCACATTGTATTATGATTATGGCTTGTAGCATTGTTTAAAATCTGGTTTTGCTGGTTCCTTCTCAATGCTCATTAATGAGCAAGTTTCCTTAATCTTGAGCTTTTCTTCCTCTATATTTGTTGTTATTTTTTCTCCCTACCTCTAAAAAGTAATCTTTTGGTAGTTTGATGGTATTGTGTGGGACGGGTGCTAGACCCCCTTCCCCAAATTAATTAATCAAAGACATCTTCAGGTGTAAAGAGAAAGTATTTATTTAGTTCCTGCAGGGAGAGGCCCAAGCACACTGAGGAAGCATCTCTGCTCCCAATATGTGTCTGACCCGACAAGCCGGAAAAAGTAAAGCTGGTTAAATAGCAAAACATCCAAATCTTTTCATTGGATAGACAAAAAGGAAGTAATCACCATTGACCAATGGTCACCAATGTTGTCAGCTTCCTGTGGACACGTCACTTCCTGTTAGAGTTAGGGTCTGACCTGTAGAGACCTCTAGGCTTAAAGATCATGTGACTTCCTGCAACCAGGGGCCCAAGGCTTGATCTTCCAGCTCTTCGGGGACCTCTGGGAATAGGAATCACATGACTTAGGCCTATTCTCACAGACTTTTTGAGAAAACTTCATCTGGTCCCATTCAATATAGCACTGAATAAGTAAAGTAATTTATGTACTACTACTATTTTTATTATATTGGCATAGTATACTCATGAGGAATGATTATTTCCCTATTATATTTGTGTAATGAGTATTTTGTAATTATATTCACATAGTTCTCATATGTATCTTTGTTGGTAAACTCCCAAGTATAAAATACTTCCTCTGGTTATTTTAATTGGAATTTATCTTTCTAGATCTTTCTTTTGGATCTTGTTGGTAATGTATAAATGCTAATGATTTGTGTGGGTTTATTTTCCACAACTTTGTTAAACTTATTCACTGTTATTAGTTGTTTCTTAAGTTGATTCTGTAGGATTTCTAATCAGATCACCATATCATTTACAAGAAGTGTTAATTTTGTTTCCTCTTTGCCTATGAGTATTTTCTCAATTTCATTTTGATTTACTGTTATTGGATACTATAGCTTTATTGACAATGTGTCAGTCACTGAAAGATCAAGAGGTGAATGGTTCCAAAATTAAGCTTGTTGGTTTTGGGTCCATCTCCTCTCAAGTTAATGCTGTTTAAGTAGAATAGCTGGAATAAAATTCCTTTAGTCTCTTTTCTCATATATTGGGGCTATAGCATTAGAAGAAGCAGAAACACTAGTCCCCTATTCACAGCTTTTCTAAATTTCTGTAATCATCACTTCAATTTCATTAAACATTATTAGATGATAGACATACTGGATTCTTCCCTCCCCCCCCCCCCAAAAAAAAAAATCTGACTTAGCTAAACGATTCATGGGAGTTATGGGCTCTTAGAAATCAAAAGAAGAAATTGTAAAATTGAAAACGGATTTTAATTCTGTTTTTAATAAATAAGCTAACCTAGGCTTAATACTCTCTTATTGGCTTTGAGTTATACTTGTAATTTCACCCTTCGCCCAAATTGTGGAGAAACTTGCCTAAAGGTCAAGCTTTTGTCTTGTAATTACCTCTACCCTTTACTCAGGTACCCACCAGTGGTTTGAGTATCAGTTGCTTTATTTTAGTTTGTATCTCCACCCTGCTATTGTCCACCTTTGAAACCTCACCCACCATCTATGTAACTTAAATGTAAGTTTCTTTGTGACCTCACCCAGCACCCACTTAACACAAATTCATGTAGATTCAATCAAAGCTGTTGCAGACTACACCCATGTCTGCAGACTAATCCTATCATTTGAGGATTACTCCTATCTCCCAAAGTAGAAGTAATAGGACCTGAGTTGACTCTTAACCTATCTTTGGAATTGTCTTCCCTTTGCAAGTGGAGGTCCAAATGATTTAGTGTCAGACCAGAAATGAAGACATATCTAGCTTCAAAAGATCCTCTCAGCCCTCAATCAGGTCTTTAGGCTTCCAGAGATGACATTGACCAAAATTATTGATTACTGCTAGCCTAAGTCATAAATTGATCATGCCTGGACTATTGTCTCTCAGTTTGCCTTAATATTAAAACATGACAAACTGCATACACTGCTAAACAATCACTTTTCTGCATTTAAAAAAAAAAAGCAAGGATAGGGTTATAACAATATCAAGGGTGGTTCTTTCCCAAGGTCACCTTCTCAACTATTCCCTGAAAATAAATATCTACCCATAGCAATCCACAGAGCTTATTCTCATTGAGCTGCTGACATAATGGATCTTTCCATCGTGATATTTCCATCATTGATATTCCATCAATGATACTTCTGAAAATCATATCTGAAATCAAATTTAGAATAATATTAGTTATAGTTCCACAAGATTTTACCTTGAATAGAAAATTTTCATTATTCATAGCTTAAGGCTAGATAATTATTATTGTTCACAGTTTCAAAAAAATAAGCACATATAAATCTTGCTAGTTTAAATTCATCCTAGAGTAGAAATTTATCATTTAAAGATTGAGTAGCTGTATTCTGGAGTTTCATAAAACATGGGGAAAGCCCCTATAATAAGTCTTTCTGAACAAAGTAGTAAGCCATTGCATAAGTGGAGGGATGAAAGGGCTGAGTCAAAATGTTAGAAGCCACCCCTACTCTTTTGTTAATATAATAGATTTACTCCCAATAAATTTTGGATAGAAAATGCTATCTGCATCCAGAAAGAGAACTACAGAGATTGGATGTAAATCAATACATATTATGTATACTTATTTTTTCTGTTTTTCTTTCCTGTGGTTTTTCTTTTTGTTTTGATTTTTCTCTCCCGACATGATTCATAAAAAAATGCATATTTTAAAGAAAAAGAAAAAATATAATTAAAATTTTTTTAAAAAGACAAAAGAAAGCCAAATATTGGTGCTACAAGTCTCTTTTCAATTCAGCAAGGTCAGTGAAGTATTATATCTCAAGTGGTAGGAGTCCAGAGCATCTTTGATCAAGGACACTAGAAATATAGTGATCTCATTACAATGAACACATGATAGTTCACTGTACAAAAGATTGTTGGCCATTGTAAGCTCAGAGACTTTGCTATTAAATTAAGATGTAACTTTTGTGCATCCTAATAAATTTATGTGAAACATTTTAATGTAATCAAACTTGTGATTTGAGCAGTGGATCTAGAGAATTCTCTCTAGAGAGAATCTAGAGAGATCTAGAGAGAATTCTTATAAATAATGCTGGTTCATGGTTTTAGAATGATACTATTTTTTTTTAAGAAAAGTTCCATTTACTCCTGTACTTCCTTGTGTTTTTCATAGGAGCAGGTATTTTATCTTTTTATCCTTTCCTTCTTATTTGTATGGCCTTCTACTTGCACACCCCATTTTTATAAGATATATTTTCCCATGCTTCCTTTTCCTTTTTCCATTCAGTGTATTCTTTCTCTCCCTTTCTCTTTTTCTTTTAGGATAATGAAAAAAATGACTATCACTGCCAGTCTTCTCTTTAATTCTATCTTTATGAGCCTGATGATCATGAGTGTAGAGAGGATACATGTATCATTTCCCCTTACTTATTTGAATGCAAACATTTTATCTTTGCTTATTTCTTTACTACTGTTTACTTATATTTTTGTTTCCCTCTTAATTCCTGTTTGAACATCAAAATTTTACGTAGTTTTGGTATTTTCATTAAAATTGCTTGGAAGTGTTCTGTTTCATTAAAGATCCATTTTTCCTAATCCCAATAGGATTATACTTAATTTTGTTAGTAAGTTATTTTTTGTTGTAGGTTCTTTTGTCTTCTTCAATACAGAATTCCAAGTTTGTTTTTTTTAATAGTGGTAACAATCTTGTGTCATCCTGACTATGGTTCTTAAATACTTGAACTCTTTCTAACAGCTAGTAATATTCTTTTCTTTGACCTGTGAGATCTAGATTTTGACTGAGAGTTTTTCAATTTGGAGTTGTTTTAGAAAGTATCCAGTGGATTCTTTTTTCTACTTTGCCCTTACATTGTAAAAGAACTAGACATCTTTCTTTCATGAATACTTGACATGAGATATGTGATCTCTTTTCTCTGTCATGGATTTTAGGTGTTTTAAATTATCTCTTCTCATCTGTTTTCCACACCAGTTGCTTTTTCTATGAGATACCTTACATTTCCTTCTATTTTTTCAAGTTTTTAAAGCTTTTATTATTTCTTGCTTGTTAGCTTCTATTTCATCAATTTCTGATTTTTTAGGGAGTTTGTTGCTTAGGTAAGATTTTATACTTCTTGTTCCAAATTAGTAGTTCTCTTTCCAAAACTTTCTTCCATAGCTCTCACTTGTTTTCCCACATTTTCCCCCAGCCCTCCAATTTGTTTTAAAATAATTTTTAATTCTTAAATTTAAAGAAATCTTGCTTCATATCTTCCAGGAATTCTAATTTTATTTGTGGCCACATTTGTTATTCTTTGAAGTTTTACTTGTAACATGGTTTGGGGTCATTATCTTCTTTTACATTTGTGTCACAAGCTTCTGTGTCAATAAAATAGCTCTTTATGGTAAGATTTTTTTTTCTAAGTATTTTAGTTTCCTAACTTTGGACTTTATGTTAACGCTAGGTTCTATGTACTTTTGAGGAGAAAGTCTTTGCTGGATTTTGCCTTCTCAGGTCTTCATCTACTTTCTTAAAGTATTGAGAATTTTATTATTTCAAGATCTTAGCAACAGCTCAGACTGAAAAATCATAAATTTTCAGTGCTTGCCCCATAAATGGTCTGATCCAGGGGGAAAAAGTCTGAAACCTATCTTCCTGGTCTGAATTCTTTTATTACTGAGTGAAATTTGAGTTTTATATGACACTCATCTTGGCTTGTCTCTAATTAAAAGTTCTAGCAGACTGCTAGACCAAGTTGTTAACAGTCAATGACCGGGGCTACATGATAGAACTGAGAACTATGTTCCTAAAATCAGAGCCACATAACTATTGTTAGCTCTTGAACTCATTCATTGTATATCTAGCTCCAATGACCACTCATCACCTTTGAACACCACTATAAAAGACAAGTCACCTTTTCAGCTTTTGCTTGACTCAGATTTAGTGAAAAATAGAGCTGCCAATTGGTACTTGTTTATCAAATCTGTCAGGAAGTCATATCCCATATCCCATATCTCCCTTGTATGAGTCTGGTACTTCTTTCTCTGAAGCACACCCCTAGTGTTCTTTCAATTCTTGTGACTGAAATGCTTCATGCAATGTTTCTGCCCATAACTTGTTTAAAAAAGCTAATGTGATTTGAATCTACATTAATAGAAGCAAAATATCCAGAATAAAGACAGTGATAGTCTTTTTATACTCTTTCTTGAATACTCATATTGAGTAATGTATCCAGTTCTGGATACTATATTTTAAAGTCATTTAAAAACCGGAATATTTCCAAAGGAGAGAGAATCGGTTATTGAGGGGTCTGGAAACCATTTGGTGAGCAATTAAAATTGTTATTGTTTGTTAGTTTGAAGATTTTGTAGAAGGGAAAAATGACAGATTTCTTTATACACACAAAGTACTGTTATGTGAAAGAGGGAATGTGTTCAGCATTTAGAGGATAGAATCAAGACCTATGTGTAAAAGTTGCAGGTTTGGGAGATTTCTTTTCATTACTGAGAAGCCTCTAACAATTAGCATTTTCCAACAGTAGGCTGCTTTAGAATGTAGAACGTGACATACTATGTAGCAGAATGCATTGCATATTTGGAAGATGTTATTTCAAATCTTACTGGGAAACAATAATTTTGATACCATAAATAAATTATTTAACATTTGTGAGCCACAGTTTCTCATCTGTAAAATGAGGATAATAATAGCATCTATATCATAGGGTTGTTATGAGGATCAATTGAGATATCATATGTAAAGTTATTAGCAAAACTTGAAGCTCTGTATAAATGTTCTAGTGATGATGATGATTATGATGGCGACAATGACAATGAGATAATAAAATGCTCAATATTAGAACTGTTGAAGTTGGATTATTGTTCATCATGAATATTGCAAAAGGTATTTCTTCATTGTGAAGTCTGCTACAATAAGTAACCTCTAAGGTCCCTTGTGTTCTACTGTAAAATTTTATCATTCCAAATTATTTGTAGATAACCTTGAATAAAGCTACCATTTCTCCAAGTAGCAGAAAGTGCCTTGGAAATGCTAAATGTAATCTTGTAAGGAAGACAGAGGTTACCTTAGTAAATGGTTTCAAAGTTTAAAAAACCCACAAAAATATTAATACATTGAATCTATAGGAAATAGAAGGTTACGTTTCCATGATCATCAAAAACTGTTATTTTTTGCTAGAGATTGCTGAAATGAAATTTTTGCATATAATTTTTATGACAAATTATTAATTTTGATAATTGTGTTTTTTTCCTAACATGATAATCATGAAATAACCCATAAAAAAGAATATACAAAAGAAAGTTGGTAATAGGCAAAACATTTTTTCCTTGCTAGTTATTCCCTAGAATTCTGTGATCTTTTGTACTAACATCTCAATAATGATAATAAAAAAGAAACCATTGATTCTAGACAATTTTCACTTTTTATAACACATGAAATCTTCAGTACCATAAGTATTACACAACAAATACAATTCTTAAAACTAAAATTTTTTAAATCTGAGTTTTACTTCTACTATTTCAGATAATGATGTAAGGGCTTTGTATTGTATACTATACTTGTGTAAACCTTTTTACTGGGGCCACCCTCTGAAAACCAAGGTAGAAATTGTTGGGATTTTAATTGCTGCTGTCAGTATGAGACTGGTAAGATCTTGGCATTGCCTCTGAAATTCTGTCCTTTACAGTTAGTGGAGATCATGAAGAACATACTAACTTCAAATACTTTTCTCCTTTTGTGGGTTCTCCTTAGCCCCAAACTCACTGCTCTCAGCAACTACAGACATTCAGACAAGGAATTTATCTAACACTTTTATTTTTTTTACTAAGCAACATCACTGACTTTGTACACTTGGATTGTGAGCCCGAAGGACTTCCATTGTGCTTTGGGGTTATAATTGTACCCTCAAACTTGAGTTTTAATGGCAAACAATGAAAAATGTGGTGAATGCTCAGCTCTTTACAAGGAAGGGTGAAGAAGACCAGTGATGGGCTTTGTAGTATACCAGCCACTCCACAGACTTGAGGATATCATGCTTTACATACAAAAATGAAAATGACCTTACTAATAAAGCCATGTAATATTTGAAGTCCCAAAGGTTAAGTGCAGAAATGAAGATTGACTGTACTTTTTATTTTTGTGCCACCAAATTAAAAAGAAAAAATCCTTTATTTATGGTTGTTGCTCTACCTACCCCCTCTAGTTTGAGACACTAATAACATGTAGTATGACTCCCACCTACAGATGAGTAATATGAGTATAGAGAGTTCAAGTAAATTGCCCAAGACCATTCAAGTAAAAGTGGCAGTGTCAGGATTAAGAAATACAGGAGATCTGACTTCACGTCCAGTGCTTTTTTTTTTTTTTTTTTTTTTTTTTGCTCCATTGAATATGTAGCACATAATTATAGGTTCTGAAATATAAAACATCCCTTTAGAAGATATCATCCTCGGATTTACATTCTTAGCAGTGTCACCACAGTTCTCTGGATATGGGTTTATATGGAACCAGTGTTTGTAGGAATTTTTCTATCAATCCTTTAGTTAACAAGACATTTTAACTAAAGTATATTCTATTATGTCCTCAGTTCTGAGAGCATCTGCCTCCTTTCAATCTTTCTAAGATGTTAATATTCCATTGTGAAAAACCCTAATGTCATTGCAGCAAATTTTGGCATTCCATAACAAATGTAGGTAGGAACACAATATCCTAAACTCTAGAAACCACAGAAAGAGTCTGGATTAGCAGATGGTAATCACTAAAGATGGAACTTGGTTAAGTCACGTGACTGATCCATGGGACTTAGAACAGATAACACATAATGGGAATGCAAAGGCTTATTTTGATACAAATTCAGCCCTGCTTGATTCAAAGCCCTTCACAAGGACATCTTTTGTTTTGCTTCACTGATAGCTTGATAATGAGGTTCCAAAATATCATCTGACCTTTTTATGTTTCCTAATGAACAGGAACCCAAAGAATTTATAGTGACTTTGTATGTCAGTACAGTTATTCATTTAGGGGTTAGCATAATTCTTAAGTGTTTGAGGATGTAGGGATGGCCCTATGTTGAATTTTTGGATTCTTAATGATGGAAAGGAGAAATGAATCAAGTGGAGGGTGACTGTACTTGGTTTTCTTGTTTTGTTTTGTTTTGTTTTTGCTAAAATGTTTAAAGAAACTAGATAAAGAAAAGAATGGGGGCAGATGTGTCCTGGATTAAACTACATGGATCAAAACATAGTGATCAGAATGTGGGTGATGAAATCTTGGTACTAGAAACCATAATGAAACATATTTCCTCTTAGTGGGATGGTAAATTTGGGAAACAGTTGTATATTCTGTCAGACAGTTGCTTTATGAGCCAGTTTTGCTTATCTCTTTACCTTTGTTACAAAGGAAGATTTTATGGTGATAGTGGTGGGGTAATGGGGAGAGGGGGAAATAGTTATATATCATGATATGTATCTGATATAAAAAAACATATCAAGAAAACATTTTAAAAATTTAGGAGGAAAATGTATAATGAGAATGAGGGGTGAAAAGTGAATGGTGACTAGTAAAGACTAGGAGAGAGTGAAAATCATGAATATCTATAATGATCTAAGTGTCTGACTTGTGCTTCTTCATAAAACACACACACACATAACACATACACACACATAGAAAGGAATGCAAGAATTCTGCATATACTTTTTATATACATGAGAAAACTAAGGCACAAATGAAATGTTCCTTTTATATAAGAATACAGTGGCAAATTAGAAGAAAACAGTTCTTTAGACTTCAGTTCGCTACCCCTGACCAATGAGACTCGTTCCTCACCAACTTGAGCTAATAGAAATGGTGGGAGGGAGCAGGCACCCTGGTGACTGCCATGTGTCTGGAATAGAAAGTTGAGATCATCTGGTTCCTGGAAAGAACCTCAATCTAAAGCTATGCAACCTATTGCTTAATAGAATTGAAAGGATTTCCTGACAGTTACTTTTGATCAGTAAGAAAATAGAGAAACTAAGGGATTAAGAATCACACATACACACAAACACATACGGGGATGCAAATTTTAAGGAATCCATAGAGCTCATCAAGAGTGTTAGCACCAAATTACTCAAGAGTTCTAGTTAATTCCTGCTGCAAGAGATCCATTGTTGGTAGTAAATGTGGATTTCCCATCCTTAAATCACTGAAGCTTATCTGTGCTTTTTCCTCTGATTAATTCACTTTAGTTAGATTTGTTAGTGTCCTGGGATCCAAGGTTTTGTTTTCACATTTTTTGTTATTGGGGAACAAAGAAAGGTAAAAACATTGGCACCTTCCCACTCACTGCCTTAGTTTCTCCATTCATGATGTGGGCTAGCCAATGGAAGCACTTTGTAATGATTTACTTCACTTGAGCTAAAGCCAGGTTCTGAGTGCCCCCCCCCCCAACTCCTTTATTTGGGTTGAACTATTTTAAAGCACACTGTGCTCTTTGCTGTCTATCTCTTCATATGAACTCTAACTTAAACATGTCATAGCTAAAGACACACTACCTAAAGTTGATATTAGCCAGAAAAGCCTGGCTAATGTCAACATCTAGCAAAAAAAAAAAAAAAATCTTATTGTTGCTTTATTGCCATGGATATGATTGTTTTCAAATAATACATGAGCAATTATTTGCCAGAAGGGAAGGAGGAATTTAGTAGGTAAAATAGACTTCACTTCCTGAGCTAAGCCACAGAGAAAAAAATACCAGAATATTTCTGTGGCCCGGTTTCAGAGCAGAAGACTTTTCATCTCCTTCTCCCATCCTTAACCTGACTCTTCCTGTTACTATTGTTCCTGATATAATAGAAATCATACTGTTTGTTATCATACTAGTTATGGCCATGGAGGCAGGTTCCGGAGATAAAGTGAGGAACCAGGACCTAAATGATGACCAAAAAAAGCCTGGGATACAATGGGAGTAGAACCTTAGAATTCCTTTAAACAAATGGTTAAAGTAAAGCTAGAAGGGCAGAAGGCAGAAGTTATGGAGCAAAAAATGTATTGGAGGAAATGCTTTATAAATTAGGCAATAAGTCATTAGAACAGATGGAAGATAGCACTCAAGAATACATTTAATCCCAGATACTTAAAAATATGTAACTCAGGTTTATGGTTTACAAAATGTTATCCTTAGTATACATGGTATTTTTTTTTCATCTATTAAGAGAGGCAGTGAGATAAAGTAAAAAATCTTACACAAAGAATCAAAGAATTTGACAATTGGTGAAAAAATTCCCTTACTAATGAATCTTGACAATTGTCTAAAACTTAGTCTTAGAGAAATATCTGGAATACTGAGAAGTTAAGTGGTTTTCCCAAGATCATTCAGCCAGTATGAATCAGAAGCAGTATGTGAATATAGATTCTTTTGACTTTGAAGCTATTTTACCCTATTTCTTTTGCTACTTCTCATAAGAATCAGAAATGGGTTCAAGTCCCAGCTCCAAAACATGATAGCTGTATAATATGAGGCAAAAAACTTCAATTCTCTGAGTCTGTTACCTCATCTAAAAAATAAATAATAATAACACTAAAGAGGCATCATAATATAGTGATTAGAATGTTAGATTTGAGAGTGAGGAAGATGTGGATTTGATCCTGCTTCTATCATTAATTTGTCATTTGACCATGAATAAATAGAAACTAATCTGTGAACCTTAGATTACTCATCTATAATATTAAAATACTTGAGCATGTACTACTTGCTTTGTACTTGTGTGGATTATTTTGAGGCTTTAATGAGATATTTATAAAACATTGTACATAATTTATAACATTAAGAAGTGAAAGGGGAAGCAGAGCCAAGATGGCACAGTAGGAGCATCAACCCAGCCACACTCTCCCAACATTCCCCTACAAACAACTTTAAAATAAAACCTTAAATTGGAGCAGCAGAGCCAAGGAATGGTCAGGGTAAGGTTTTGTTTGTTTGTTTGTTTGTTTGTTTTCCCAATCTAAAACAACTTAGGAAGTCAAAAGGAGAGAACTATGATGGTAGGGTTGGGGCAGACCCAGAGTACACATGACAACAGCATTAATAGCAGGCCTTGAAAATCGCTGCAATAATGGAAACAGCTTGGGAGCTCTTAGTCCAGAGACAGTAAAGGAGTTGGAAAACTGATCAGAAAGAGATTTTAAGAAACTCTTTGCTGGCACTGGGTACAGAACCTGGTACTTTTTGGTGTATTGCCCATACACAGCTCTGAGATGCAGTTCCAGGGCACAAAGGAACACTAATACTTGACGTTACTTGAGATTAAGAGCTCTGGTTGCAGTTCCAAAGCCAAAAGGAGTTCTCAAACTTGTAACTACAGGGGATTAGTGGCCCTTTCTGAATCACACCTAAAAACAGTAGCTTAGTTTGAAGTCTGAAGTTTAGGATAAAATCTCCCCACCCTGAGGTAGCCATAGTGCAACTTTAACAAAAAGTTCCAAGTCAAGAAATAAGTTGGAAAAATGTGCAAATAAAAAATTCAGAATTCTACAACAATGTGAAAATAGCTACAACGAATACTAGTTGTATACAAGCCCAACAAGGATTGCTGGAAAAGTTAAAGATGTCAGTGATAAAAGGGAAAAAAAGAAATGAGAGCAATGCAAGAAAGTTATGGAAAGAATATTAATAGCTTTGTAAAAGAGGTACAAAAATACTGAAGAAAATAACACCTTAATAACACCTTTAGAAACAGAATTGCATAAAAATTCACTGAGGAAAAGAACTCCTTAAAAAGCTAAGTAAGACAAATGAAAAAGAGGTACACATATTCACTGAAGAAAAAGACTCTAAAAGCAGAATTGACCAAATGAAAAAGAGGTACAAAAGCTAAATTAAGAAAATATTTCCTTAAAAATTTGAATAGAACTAGTGAAAGTGAATGACCCCATGAAACTACAAGAAACAATAAAACAAAGTCAATAATATGAAAAAAAAAACCCAGAAGAAAATATGAAATATCTCACTGGAAAAACAACTGAGATAGAAAGCAGATTGAGGGGAGATAATTAAAGAATTATTAGAGTAGTTAAAAGCCATGATTAAAAAAGATGAACCTAGATGTCATATTTCAAGAAATTATGCAGGACAACATTCCTGATATCATATATTCAGAAAGTAAAATAAAATTGAAAGAGTCCACTATTTACTGAATGAAATCTCAAAATTGAAGCTTCCAGAAATATTATAGCCAAATTCTAGAACTTCCAAGTCAAGGAGGGAAATATTGCAAGCATATCATGAAAAGTCACAGTATTAAAGATTTAGCATTTTCTACATTAAGGAATGGAAGACTTAGAATATGATATTCTGTAAGCAAAAGAGTATGATTGCGACTAAGAATAATCTGCTTTCTTCAGAGGAAAATGTATATTTAATAGAGAATTTTTAAAGCATCATTGATGAAAAGACTAGAGTTAAATTTTAATCATGGCTTTTAACTAGTTTCAAGAGAAACAAAAAAAATTAAAATGAAAGGGAAATCATAAGGTACTCAAGTGTTTTCATTACTATATAGAAAGATAACACACATAACTCCTAAGAATTTTATCATTATTAGGACAATGAAGAGCTTGCATATACAGAGGGCATAAATGTGAGCCAACTATATTAGGATGATCTCAAAAAAAAAATGAAGGTGCAAGAAAGAAGGATGCATTGGGGGAACAGGAAAGAGAGAGGAAGAATGGGGATTAACCCATGTGAAATATACCTTCAGGTTAGCTCTGCAGAAACACCTAGCAGGTGCCTTAGCAGGAATCACAGAAACTTTCACCTCCTGGACTGTGTTGAATCAAGGGTCTGAATTGGGGAAGACTAAGGAAATCTTGGCTGGTTAGGAACACCAGGCTCAACTGTACTGCAGAGATACAGTCCTGGGTGAGAAGGAGGCAGCTGACTGTGAATACAGAAGAAGTAGGGCAGGAATGCTGCTGGCTGTGGACACTTGCAGGAGAGTGGAGCTCTTGGTTTGGGGTTCCAGGTCAGAGGGGAGAGTTGAAGTGAAACTAGAGGTACTCCTCTCATACCTCATCCCAGAATTAGAGGAGTTTACACAAATACTTCTCATGTCAAAAAAAAAAAAAAAAAAAAAAAAAAGCCAGCAAAGAAGAAAGAACCCAACCGTAAAAACTTACTATAGGAATAGGGAAGACTGGAATTCATCTTCCGAGGAGGAGAGTGAAGTAAAAAAAGCTTCTTCTATACTAAAGAGTAACATTAAATGTCTCCCTGCCCAGAGACAATTTATAGAAGAACTTTAAAAATTTCTAAAAATTAATAAGACACATTGAGGAAAAACTAAACTAAAAACCATTCAAAAAAACCAAGATGATGAAAAAAAAGTTAATCAACTAAAAAAAAAACAGTCTTAAAGATGAAAATAACTCTTTGAAAATTAGAACTGGGCAAGGGGAAGACAGTGAAGTTATGAGACAAAGAAATAAAACAAAATATAAAGAATGAAAAAATAGAATGTGAAATGCTTTATAAGAAAAACAAAAGATCTGGAGAGCAGATCAGGAAAATAAAATATAATAATTGGACTACCTGAAAGTTATGACCAAAAAAAGAACCTTGCTACAATAATCCAAGAAAATCCTAGATTGATAGAACATGAGGGAAAAATAAAATTAGAAAAAATGCACTGATCATCTCAAAAAGATCCTTTGTGGAAAACACATAGGAATTTTATTGGCAAAATTCAAAACTCCCAGATCAAAGAGAAAATTTTGCAAAAAATAAGAAAAAAGCAGTTCAAATATTTTGGAGTTATTATTAGAATTGTATAGGACTTATCAGCAACTACAAAAAAAAAAAAAGACTATAGGTCCTGGAATCATATATATTGGCAATCAAAAGAACTAGGCCTGTGGCCAAAAATATATCCAGCAAAATTATCTATTATATTGAATGAAAAGGATATTCAACAAAATTGTAGATTTTTACGACTTTCAGTCAAACCTGAACTCAAAAGAAAATTTTGTACGTAACAGCCAGTATCTGATTAATTTTTTAAAATAGCTTAATATGGACAATTTTTTTTCACATGGAAAACTATACCATATGTTTAAGATTGATAACAATAATTGGATAACTCAAAAGGATTGGAACAGAGCTGATTATGATCTGACTATAAAAAGCTAAAACGTCTAGGAAAAAATAAAAATAGTAATTATATCATACAAATGAGATGCAGAGGAAGACTAATTATAGAGGCAATAGAGGGGAAGGAGGGCTCATAATTCTGAAAACCTACTCACATCAGGAATGTGTTAAATAGGCAGCACTACATATATACCATGGACAGTCCAAAATCTATAAAGAAATAAGGTAGAAGGGATGGGAAGAAGGGGAAGCAAAGAATGGGGAAAGAAGACAAGGGAGGGATCCATGGGTGAGGGAAGCCTAAGTCATAGCAAGGCAAGTTAGGGAGCAGAAATAATGTAGAAGAGTTAGTGAGGAAAGAAATGATTTATACAAACAGTATAATAAGAACCAGGAATAGGATATACTAGAAAAATATGATTTATAATCATTGATCTTAGACAAAGATAAACTTAAAGATTCAATCAAGAAAGAAATCTACGTTATTTGTCAGCCATATTAATGTTGTTTGAGAAGCAGGTTTACATATGGGCAAATGTGTGTGTATCTTTATGTATGCATACACATACATACATATATTTACATTTATATCTGTGTGTATCTGAATATATATAATATGTATGCATGTAGCTCTATGTATATGTGTATGGATCTGTGGGTGAATGTGAGTGTGTGTGTGTGTTGTATTTGTGTGTGTATGTTGTATTTGTGTGTGTATGTATATATAAGCAGAGAATAGTCAAACAATCTGCTCATGATATCAGAGCCAAGATATGAAACTCACAGAGCTGTGAGGATCAACTGAGGTAATGGGAATATATGTTATGTAATCATGTACCATAAAATTTTGAGTTGTTATCATAACAGGCATCTATGAAACCTATTTCGGCTTTAAAATTCATAAAATACTTATGATGGTCTATAAATGACCCTGATGTTATTCATGTTCCATGTCAGTTTGCACTGGTCAGAGTAATAGAAAAAAATGTTACATCAAATGAGACTGTCTATAATAACTTGATAAAGCAATATACATGGTCTCTTCCCATTCTATTTCAGTCTCCTTTCAGGCACTAAAGCCAATTTAATAAAATGCAGGTCCAATCATATCATCTTCATGCTCAGTAAACACCATTGGCTTCCTAATGCCTCCAGGAGCAAATGCTCCTTTTTTGGAGAAAAATGTTCTGTTTGGTATTAAAAGCCAACTTATACTTTTCTGTGCCAGTGACACTGGGCTATTCCATGAGCACGGCATTCCCATCTCTTACCTCTTGGCATTTTCTCTATGCTGTTTCTCATTCCTGACACATTCTCTCCTCTTTGACCTCTTTTAAGTTCCAACTAAAATCTTACCTTCTATAGGAAGCCTTTTCTAACTCTTAACTCTAGTGCTTCTCTTCTTTTAATTATTTCTATTCATCCCGTGTGTAACTTGCTTTGTATGTATTTGTTTGCTTGTTGTAGACTCTTTGAGGTCTGGGACTCTCTTTCGTATCTTTTTTAAAATCTCAAGTGCTTAGCACAATGACTAGCATATAATAAAATTTTACTTATATTGATGTGTGACTTTTTTTTTTTTTTTTTTTGCTGAGGCAATTAGGGTTAAGTGACTTGTCCAGGGTCACACAGCTAGGAAGTGCTAAGTGTCTGAGACCAGATTTGAACTCAGGTCCTCCTCACTTTAGGGCTGGTGCTCTATCCACTGTGCCACCTAGCTGCGCCTGTATGACTCTTTTTGATCGAAGGTTTTATTTCTAGGATTCAGCCTTTTATATCTAGATTCCCAAGAATCTGTGCCCAGTACTGATATGATAACTATTTTAAACTGATGATAATAGGGAAATATGCCTCTCAGATATTTGTTTCAGCATAGGTAGAATTTTAAGAATTATGTACTGCAGAACAATCTTTTCTGCATTTTATAGCAATGTCATAATTGTTAATTAATGGTATTTTTGTTTCATTTTAGAAAGACTTAATTGGCTACATGTTGTAGGATTCAAGTAGTCTCTAAATCTTGAATGTAATTTATTTCTCAATTTCCCATAAATTGCTGTTTTCCCCCATGGGAAGTCTATCCTCAAGTGTGTAGTGATTTATAGGATCTCTTTTATTAGACAGACCTAGATTCTAGATGGAATTTGGGCCTGTTATCTACCAATTTTTTTTATTAATCTTTGGACTTTGTTCTTAGCTTAAAATTTTATCAGAGTGTAACTTAGGGAGAGAGATCTGAAATTTTAATTCTATTTAATTTTTTAATGTATTTCTTATAATTTGTTCTTGCTATTATCATAGAAAAAAATTTCTTATCTTATTCAATTGAGTTAAAACAGAAATGGTCTTAAGATAAGTTTCTGTCTTGTTATTCTTTTCTTTTTAATATTGTATAGACTATAGCATAGATGACTAAAATTACTTTTTTTGTAGTTTTATATAAAGTACAATTAAATAAACTTATCTTCTATTGTTGTTACTCAGTCATGCACACCTCTTCATGACCCCATTTTGGAGTTTTCTTGGCAAAGATTCCTTCTCCAGCTTATTTTACAGATTAGGAAACCAAGGCAAACAAGTGAAGTAATTTGCCCAGGATTATTTAGTAAGTCAGATTTGAACTCAGAAAAATAAGTCTTCCTGACTTCAGGCCTGGTATTTTGTCCTCTGTACCACCTACCGGCTTCTTCATCTTCTGTAGGTTTATTGAAAGCATTCTTGGTACAAATTCAGTAGGGGACCATATAACAGATATGACATGTACCTTATCCAATCTTTACATGATTTCTTCTTGTTAGTGTTTCTATTTTGAAAGCTTTTCGTTTCATATGTTTTTGAGATTGCTACCATTTGGAAAGTTTGCATCTATTAAAACTGTGCCCTTAAGCTTCTATGTATTAATGTTATATCTTTGTGATTGTGGGCAATTGTTAATTGTGTGATAATACTTCTATTCCACTACAGCTTCAATCAATCAATAGGCCCATCAAAAAGCATTTTTAAGCATTCATTACATGCCAGACACAGTGCCACTGGAATTTATTTAAATGATAATATGGTCAGATCCTGAGAAAATCTCTTTCAGTTGAGTGGAGAATGGATTGAGAGGAGAGATACTTGAGGTGGGCAGCAGAATTTGAAGGCTATTAAGAATAGACTTCAGTAGAGGTGATGAATATCTGACATAGGATAGTTACCTTTTCAGAGGAAAGAATGAAACACACTTGAGTGATGTTTTAAAAGTCTGGCAATGGATTGGATATGTGGGGTGAGTGAGAGTACAAAGTCAGATATCGCACTGAGATTGGAAATTTTCATGAGTGTTCTTGACAGTAATGAGTAAACTTGTAAGAAGGAAGGTTTGGTAGTAAAAGATGAGTTTGTTTTTGGACATTTTGAATTTGAAATGCCTATAGGATGTAAAATCTGATACGTCTACAGGTAACTTGGTGATATGTGATATTTTAGCAGAGACACTAATGATGGATTTATGCATAGAGAATTATCTGCATAGACATGATAATTGAAACTATAGCAGTTTGTGATATTACCAAGGGAGATAGTAATTGAGAGAAAAGAAAAGATGCCCTAGGACAGAGTCTGGAGTGATAATCATAATTAGTAGTCATTACATGGATGATGACACAGTAAAAGAAACTGAGGATTGGTCAGACAAGTATGAGGAAAATGAGGAGGATGAATTTTGAAAAACACAAATTAGATTAGGCAGTTAAGAGATAAATTCTAACTTTGGAAAGAGCAGTTTCAATTAAATAATAAGGCATGAAGTCAATACTTTGAAAGGGTTAAGTGAAAATGAGAAAAGAGAAAGTAGAAGTAGAAGCAGTAGAGGAACCTACTAAAGATGGCTTTCCCAGGTCATTGAGCAAGAGAGAGATAAGTAAAGATGGCTAATGTGCATGGGGAGATGGAATGGTTTGTTTTTGTTTGTTTTGGTTTTGTTTTGTTCTTTAAACTGGAGATGACCCAGTAGTTGTTTATAGATTGGAGGGAGGAATCAAAAATAAGGCAATGAAGATGATTTTAGGATCAATCTGCTCTAAAAGGCATGAGATCTGATTAATGGTGTTGAAGAGTTGGTCTAGGCAAGAAGGGAAAGTACCTCTTTGTCCAAGACAAGAATAAAGAAAGAAATGATGGAGATACATATCTAAGTGTTATGGTGATCAGAAAAGAATTTTTTTTTAATACAGCAGAGAACAATTTTTCATAAGGACTTTTAAGAGCTCTGGAGTTTTCATTTTACTTGAGTTTCTTATATATAGTTGCAGTCTATAAATGTGCAATGAGTACAGAAATGAGTCAAAGACTTTATTGCAATTAATATCAGCATAAATGTCATGGTGCTTTCAGATGATTTATATAATGATTACTGAATAAAATATTACTCTTTATCCTTTTTAATGCACAATTTAAAAAATTCTTAGTATATTGTTTTCTTTAAAGGCTTATTTATTCTTTAGTGATATAAGCTATGAATGCTTTGAATAAAGTAGATGGACATGTAGCTAGGCCATGTTTGGAAGAATCATTGGTTTTCTAATTTTCCATGGTAGATGTGCTATATCCTTTCTGTTAAGAAAGGTGACATTGGGTTTTCTTAGCTTACTCATCATTTTTTATAAAACAATAATATTCTATTATCTTCATATACCACAACTTGTTCAGCCATTCCCCAATTGATCGGCATCTACTCATTTTCCAATTCTTTGCTACCATAAAAAGAGCTGCTACAAACATTTTTGCAGATGGGGGGTCCTTTTCCTTCCTTTATGATTTCCTTGGGATATAAACCCAATAATGGTACTGCTTGGTCAAAGGGTATGATCCTGAAAAGATTTATACAAACTGATTCTGAGCGAAACAAGCAGAACCAGGAATGCATTGTACACTAAAACAGCAAGAATATGTGAGGTTCAATTATGAAAGACTTGGTTCTTCTCAGTAGGTCAGTGATCCAAAGGAATCCCAAGAGACTCTGGACAGAAAATGCCATCTGCATCCAGAAAAGGAACTAAAGAGACTGAATGTAAATCAACACATGCTATGTTCACTTCTTTTTTTCTGATTTTTTTTTCTCTCTCCCATGATTTTTGCCTTTTTTTCTGATTTTGCTCTTCCAACATGATTCATAAGACAATGTGTTAAATAAATAAACAAACAAAAAACCCTATTAACCTTTTAAGTCTTCTCAGTATCAGTGTACTTATCTTTAAAATAAGGGATTAGAGTTAGAGGCCTTCTGAGACTCCTTCATTCTCTAAATCTACAATCATATATTTGCTCATTGATGATCTGAGCATTTTATACATTTCTGTACAGGACTCATTTCAGTCCTTTTGCAATGTCAATGGGGGAAAATAAAGGCCTTCTTATCAAAAAAAAAAAAATAAGAACCACCATGGTGGTCTTAGAGCATACATAATCCCTGATGAACAGAAAGATTTTAGGAAAAAAAAACTGATATAAGTAATCAGAACCAAATCACTATACATAATAACAGCAATATTGTAATGGTGAGTGAAAGACTTGGCTATTCTGATTAATACGATTCAAAACAAGTAGGAAGGAGTCATGATGAAAATTGCCAGTTCCAGAGACAGAACTGATGAACTCTGAATACAAATTGAAATATAATTTTCTCACTTTATTTTTCTTGGGTTTTTTGGTGACAAGACTAAGATGTTTGGATTATTTCATGTGTAAAATTTTCATAAAACCAATCCCTAATTTTATTTATTAGTTCAACAGTTTTCTTACTTTCAATTTTATAAATCTCTCCTTTGATTTTCAGAATTTCTAATTCAGTATTTAATTATGATTTTAAAATTTGTTCTTTTTCTGGCTTTTTGATTATCTCCTCTTTTACTATTTTATTTGTATAGGCATCTAGAAATATAATATTTCCCCTAAGAATTGTTTTGGCTGAATCCCATTAAGTTTTGGTATGTGGTCTCATGATTATCATTCTCTTAGATGAAATTGTTGATTGTTAAGATTTGTGGTTTGACCCATTCTTCAGGATTAGGTTATTTAGTTTCCAATTTTTGGTCTATTTTTTCTATGGCTCTTTATTACAGATAATTTTTATTGCATCATGATCTGAAAAGGATGGATTTAACATTTATTCCTTTTTGCTTTTGATTGTGAAGTTTTTGTGCCATCTTATATGGTCAGTTTTTGTATAGGTGCCATATACTGCTGAGAATAAGGGATATTCATTTCTATCCCCATAGATATATCATATCTATCTTTTCTAAAATTCTATTGATCTCCTTAACTTCTTTCTTGTTTATTTTATGGGTAGATTTATCTAGTTCTGAGAAAAGGACATGTATCTTTCTGTTTCACATGTGTTTCTTATAAACATATTTTAAGATTCTACATTTTTAAAAATTTAATCCATTTTGCTATCTGCATTTATTTTGAGAGTTCATTCCATTCACATTCACAATTAAGATGACTAAATCTGTATTTCTCTCCATTGTATTTTTCTCCATTTATACAGTATTTTGTTTCTTATTCCCTCAATCTGTCTTCCCTTCTATCTACCCTTACATCTCTTTTCTTTCTCCTTTCTCCTCTTACTTCCCTATAGGGTAAGATAAATTTCTATATCCAACCAAGTATGAATGTTATTCCCTCTTTGAATTAAATCTGATAAGAGTAAGGCTCAAACAGTGTTCTTACACTTCCCTCCCCTTCTTTTCTCTAAAATAGGTCTTTTGCTCTTCTTCATAGGAAGTAATCTTTCTTATTCTGTCCTTTCCTCTTGTCCTAGTACAATCCTTTTTGCATTGTTTTTATATCATCACATTAAAGCCAACTTATACCCACACCCTCTGTTTATGCATACTCTTCCTAAGTGCCCTAATAAGGATACAATTCTCAAGAGTTACAAGTATCGTCTTTTCATGTAGGGATGTAAACAGTCTAATCTAATTGAATAATTTTTTTTTCTTTCCTGTTTATACTTTTTGCTGTTTCCTTTTTATGCTTCTCGTGAATCTAGTATTTGAAGATAAAATTATCCGTTAAGCTCTATTGTTTTCATCAGGAAAATATGAAAGTCCCCTATTTCATTGAATGTCCATATTTTCCCTTGAAAAAGACTATTCTAAATTTTGTTGAGCAGTTGATTCTTGGTTGCAATCTAAGTTCATTTGCCTTTTGGAATATCATATTTCAGAGTCTCCAGTCCTTTAATGTAAAAACTGTTAAATCCTGGCTATGGCTTTTAGGTATATGATCTTTTTCCTGGCTGCCTTGTTCTTGACCTAATAATTCTGGTTATCTACAATATTCGTTGTAACCTGAGGCGCTTTTTTTGTCTTGTGTATGAGAGCTGGACAGCTTAGAATTTGCTGACCTTCTCTGTCATTCTCCTAGAATCTTCTCTCATTTATTTTTAAAAGTATTTTAGCTCTTTTAAAAGACTTTTCCTTTAACTCTTCTCATAATTCTTGTTGGACTTGTGTCTGAGATGCATTTTTCTTTTTGGCTTTATTTGTAGAGTTTTATGAATCATTCTCTTCTTCTTGGTTTGTATCTTGAGTATTACTGTCGTCAATATAATAATACTCTTCATTATGGGATTGTTTTTGTTGTTGTTTGCTCATTCTTTCAGCTTAATTCTTGATTTTGGACTTTATTTGCACACTGCTTGGGAGAATTTTTGACCTGAGTTTTTGTCTTTTCATACCCTTTGTTTTTTTTACAATGGTAAGAAAATAATATTATTTTAATTAAGTAGCATTATTAATATAATTATTCAAATAATATTATTATACATGTTTTATTAATATGATTGATTTTGATCCACGTTTTAATGAACTCAGACTGACTAGTTGTACTCCTAGGGCAAAAAACTCCATAATTTCACTTAAAACCTTATATTTATCAATTTTTGTCCTGAGTCCTTCCTAGGAACTAATCTAATTCCCTTTTGCTGTCATTAAACACCATTTCTTTAGGTTCTCAAAGTAATCAGATTGGTGAAAACATCATCCACATAGGTAGAGATAATGCCTTTTCCAACTCTGTTTACCTAACCAAAAAGTTTTTTTGTAAACATTGGTATTTTAAGTCAAACTCTCTTTTTGCTTACTTCTTCCTTCCTTTCTCTAGAAAGCAACTAACAAGGAATTCAGGTATAGTAGAAAAAGCACTGGAATTAGATTCAGAAGAGACTTATATTCAAGTCTCTGATGCTAGCTAAGTGACCATACACTCTGAGCCTATAAAATGGAAATAATAATATGTTTTCTATCTACTTCCCAGGCTTATTGTCAGTTAATTGTCATGAATTTATTAAGGTTGTATTATATGCCCAGGACTGTATTAAGTGACAGGAATTGGGGGGGGGGGAAGACAGTTCTTTCCCTTTAGGAGCTCACAGTCTAATGGAGGAGATAGCAAGCAAATAAATATCTACAAAAATGCTATATGCAGGGTAAAAGGAAATAATCAAGAGAGGGAAGGTACTAGAAGTAAGAAGGTTTGAGAAAGATATTTTTGTAGATGATGGGATTTTACTTGGGACTTGAAGGAAGACAGAGAAGCCAGGAAGTGAAGATGAGAAGGGAGAACATTCTAAGTAATGGAAGATAGCCAGTGAAAATATCCAGAGCTGAGAGATGGTGTGTTTTCTTTGGGGAGACCAGTGTCGTTGGATTGAAGTTTATGGCAGGGATCAAGGTGTATGAAGATTAGAAACATAGGACTTTGAATGTCCTGGAAGCATTAGGGAGTTTTAAAAATTATTGAGTGAGTGTGTATGTGTGTATATGTGTGTGTGCGTATGTTACAGAATGATCCAAGCAAACTGATTTGTATTTTGTGAAGAAAATGCTTTATAAACCTTTATGTACTCTGAAAGTTGAGCTTGTTTCTGCTGCTTCTACATTGCTATGTACTGTGCCCAGACTACACACATCACCAAGCCCAATCAAGCTATGTTGTATTATAGAAAAGAAGCTATTATTTTCTTATCAGAAGACATGGCTTCAGATCTTGGCTTTATAGCTTACAGTGTCAATGGTAAATAACTTTGGTCTTTTGGGCCTATTTTTACTCATCTGTAAAATTAAGGATTTGAATGAAATGACATGTAATGCCATTTTTGGCTATACATTTTATGATCACAGTGCTCTTTTTCAAGCTGATGATATAGGTGGGGCTCTCTCAGATCTGGTATCTTACTACTGGTATGTTAGGTCTTCTGTAATTGTCATGCTTTCCTGGGGAGGGAAAGCTTGGCACATAATAAATATTTGAGAAATATTAATTGATCTATTAGTGTCAAAACTAAATTGAAATGAATCCCTGCCTTTTGTATATTGACCTGGAAAACAAAAAATTGACATTATCTATATTGTATTTCATTTTTATTTACTAAATATTTTCAAAATAATCCAGTTCCAGCTTCATTCACAGGGTTTTTTCAGTGTCCCGAATCTAGATCACATAAATCTTAAGCAAGAAGGAAACTCAGAGGCCATTTAGTCCAAATCCCTTATTTTACAGATGAGGAAACAGCTTTCAGAGAAGCTAGGTGATTTCTGCCAGGTCACAAAGATAGTAAATGGGAGAGGCAGGGTTTAAACATAGCTAACATAGCTACAGACAAATCTATCTCTCTTGATTCACAAACCAGTACATGGCTACAGAAAATTTTTTAATTTATCCAGTTAGGGATCAGCAAAGGTATATGCTCGTATTCAACCTGGTCATCCTTAGCAATAATGTTCTTTCCATGTGGGACCTAGCCTATTATAGCTCTCTTCTTCCTTGACCTTTGGGATTTGGTGGTTGATCTATTAAACAAACATGTTTAAAGTATTAACATTCTTATATATAACAAACAAAACCCTGCAATAAAAGATAGTAAGAGATACCCCATTTAAAATAATTTTAGACAGTATAGAATACCTGGGAATATACCTATAAAAATAAACCTGATAACTATATTAACAAATTATATTTAAAAATCTCGACTTTTTATACAAATAAAATCAGATTTAAATAATTAGAAAAATATTAATTGTTCACGAGTAGGCAGGACCAATAAAATGAAAATAACCATTTTACCTAAATTAATTCATATATTAAATGCCTTACCAATTAAATTGTCACATACACAACACACACATACATTTGTGTCTAATAGCCATCTCTTGGGATGAAAGAAAGAAGGAAAGGAAAAAAAAAGAAATTTATATGATAACTTTATCATATATTCAGACAGGATTGCAAGTTGTACACAATGGATTTGCAGTTTCATATGTAATCATCATTTTTAAAATTCTACTATGCTATGGAAATGCTTGTTTTAGTCAATAAATTAAAAATAAAAATTTAAAAACATGTTTAAAAAACCTATTTGTAAGTTTTTTAATAGAAGAACTGACAGGATATCATCTAGTAAGTTGGATACATTTTATTGGAAGATATATGGAAAGGCATGACTAAATTCAGATAGAATTAGGAGCCGCGAAGTGGAGGCTAGAGTGAAAAGGGGCATTGAAATCTGCATTGAAATCAATACAATTGTAGTCCCATAAATATTTAAAATTTGTAAGTACAAGGCACAATTTTAAGTCATAGAAATACAAAGATGAAAAATAGATGACTCTTGCCTTCAAGGAGATTAAAAACTAATGGAGTTAGGGATAGGTGAATGACAATAATATGCAAAGAATTCTGAGACAAAGCTTAAAATAAGTGTCATGACATGGTCTACAAAAAGATGTTATAGAATGTATATATATATATATATATGTGTACATATATATATATATATATATATATATAATGTGTATGTGTATAGATATGTGTGTATACCTACAATACCCACATATGTATATATGAGTATATTTAGGTGTATGTATATTATATATGTGTATATATGTTATATTTTGTGGTGGCAGTTCTTTGCTGTATTAGTTTTGTAGTTTTTGGTGCAATCATCTTTTTTATTGTATTATGTTATGGAATTACTTGTTTCATTCCATAAATCAAGATTACAATTTTTAAAAAAGAAGTAAAAGAAAAAGGTGTTATAGGAAAGATGAGGAAGGGGAGATCATTGTCATATTGTAACAGGACTGGGTAATGATCGGTGACTACTTACTGTGTAATGAGTGTTCATATATTAGGTACTTTGAGGAGTATACAAAAGAAATAAAAGAATATAATCCCCAATTTCCCAACACTTGTGTTCTCAATGAGGATACATGGCAGCCACAGATGAAAACACCAGAATTGCTTACAAATATGCATATAAATGACAAGATGCATATAGTACTATTTTGACTATATGTCATGAGGGAATTCAAAGAAGCTTCTTTGAAGAAGTGTTTTTGTTTTATCTTGTTTTTATAATGGCATTAGAAGTTAGATAGAAGGGGCAGCTAGGTGGTGCAGTGGTTAGAGCACCAGCCCTGAAGTCAGGAGGACCTGAGTTCAAATCTGGTCTCAGACACTTCCTAGCTGTGTGACCCTGGGCAAGTCACTTAACCCCAATTGCCTCAGCAAAAAGCAAAAAAAAAAAAAAAAAAGAAGTTAGATAGAATGGATAGGAAGAAGGCATTTGCCATTGGTGTGAAGGGATGTTTCATGATATTTCTTCAAGCAGGAAGCTCATGTTACATTCAAGAATTCTCAGCACCAAGATAGCCTATATTCTCCTGGTTAAAAATAAAGGGGGAAGGGAGGAATTTGACCACCTTAAGTATGGCCCTGGCCTGTCTGCTATTTGATTGAACTTGCCCTAGATATATCCCACTTGGTATCTGTTAAATAGTGTCACTCACAGGCTTCTAAGAACTGTAACTTTAAGTGTTATTAACTGTGTTGCCTAAGGCACAGAACAGAACTGGGTAACACACCTGCTGTGCCTATCCCTCTGGGGTTTTCACTTTGGAAAGTGCTGATTCACGAGTCCCTTCTGGAGGTGGGAGGTTGTATGCAGCACATGCTCCCACTCACACTTATAACACTGAATAATAGATGCTGAGACACAGCTCTCAGACTTCTGGATTAGGCTACTGAACACAGAGGTAGAAAGAAGGGAGACTCCAGGAAGAATGAATGGGTTCCATTCATCTGGTACTAGTAAGCCTAGGAATGGCAAGCACTATATAAATGTGTTCTTGTTATTATTAATTCTTCCCTGATTACTTAACTATCTTCAGAGAAGTTGTTCTCTTCATGTTGTCCTAATTCTCATGCATTTTCATATGACATTTTCATAATCTCAGAGAGAGAGAATGATTTTCATATATATATATATATATATATATATATATATATATATATATATATA
>JAJPUD010000707.1:37691-61617 GCA_023553655.1 Myrmecobius fasciatus | reverse complement strand
TATATATATATATATATATATATATATATATATATATATATATATATGAATAGATTTGGATAATTGAAATCATCCATTGCTTTATTTCTTCTGTGCCAGATTGTGAAGAGAGGTTTATTTGAAGAAAGGACATTGGCTTAAAGAAAGTCACTGAGATAAGAAATGGCAGGCCAAGAATTAGGTACAGGAAATGTTCAATTTGTTTGGAATGTAGAATATATGAAGAGGGGTAATACAATATAAATTTAAACAGATAGCTTGGAAACAAGTTATGCAGGACATTGAATTTCATGTTCAAGTGTTTCAATTTTTTATCTAGTAAGCAAAGGGGAGCCATTAAAGTTTTTGTTTTTTTTGGTTTTTTAATAGAAGAGAAATATAATTGTTACAATAAATATTGGTTAGTCAGTGTTTGGAGTTGGGATAGTCTAAAGGAAAGAATAATGATTGGGAGACTGCTCTGGTGACTTTGGAAGGAAGGGTTGAAGACCTGAATTAGCACCATTACAAAAGAAAAGATGGGAACATAGATGAAAAATGCTGTAACTAACAAATCTATGGGGGAAGGGGTGGAAAAGTAATGCCAGGATTATGATTCTGACATCCTGGAGGAATGGAGATTATATTAAAAGAAATATACAAGTCAGGAAGAGGTCTTGGTTTAATAGGATGTGCATTCTGAGTTTGGGTTTATACATATTGAGATGAAGTAAGCCAAACAAATAACAATATTAATCAGGATGTAGAAATATAGGACTGGAGTTCTAGGAAGAAAGAAGAGGGAAAGATTGATTTAGGAGTCATCTTCATAGGGGTGATAACTGCAAGGAGCATATAAAATCAAATGCTGGAGTATAGGAAAAGAAGAAATCAGGTGTCAGAATGAAATCCTGTGAAATATCCAGAGAATGATGAAGAAATAATAATGGAGAAAAAAAGATGTAATTATAAAGAGTGACAAAAAGCCACAAAAGTTTGATGCTATGATACGACCAAAGGGAACATGATGATTCCCCCATCAAATGCTGCTCAAATGTCAAAGAAGATGGCACCTATTAGAGTTAGTAATGAAGTTAGTAGCAATGAAGTAATGTTTCCTTAGAGTGGTGGAGATAGAAGCCTATTTACAGAGTTTTAGGAGTAAGGATGACAAATACAGAGTATTCTTTTTAAGATTTGGTATTGAAGGAAAGAAATGAACTTGGAGGAGAGATGTTGATTTTGAGAAATTTCAGGATCAATGAAGGGGGGTTGTCTTAACTTTTAAAATGGGCAGGGTGGGGAATACCTGAACATGTGTATTGACTGAAAGGAAAGAATCATTGAAAAGAAGAATAATTAAAATGCATTAGATGTGATGATTAATAGAGGAAATTTATAGGTAGACAGATAAAGAATAATTGATGGACCAAAGGTTACTAATTTAACCAAGTGGTTAGTAATTTAGCAAAGAGAGCCACATTGTCTTCTAAAACTTGAAAGGAAACAGGAAAGAATATAGATGAGGGTAGTTGAAAGAATTCATACTGAATGATCTCAGTCCTCTTTTTAAAATTCAATTTTATTTTATTTTAAGTTCTGTTTTCTCTTTCCCCCTCTACTCCTCCCTTATTCATTGAGAAGTCAGAAACAAAAAACAAAAAAAAACACACAAAAAGACAGAAAACTTGGTTTACAGCATGTCCAGTCAACCTGATTTTGAGATTTCTTCTATCAGTGTTTTAAACATAGTAGTTGAAGAGAGGGTTAGTAAGTTACTCAAACTTGAGGAGTAGCATGATATAAATGATGGAAAGATTGGAGGAAAAGGCATTATTATGATCCTACAAGTCTGCATGACAGCATATGGACCATATTGTAGATGAATGGTTGAATAAACCAGGCTAGACCCTGATGTTTTCATCTGACACATAGTATATTAATATTAAGCTACACTACCTCTATAACTGAATGGGCAATACTACAAATTTCCCCGGACAAAAACAGGGTGGAATTCTTGGATTGGCAAGGATTCTAAGAGTGCTAAGATATAGAAAAGTTATATCTCAAAAATCTTCACCTATCCTATTAGTGTGTGAATGTATCCTATCTAAAATGAATTCCATATATTCACAATGCTTCTCCCGCCTACCCACTCTCAGGAAGTTATTATCTCTAAACTCATTTCTTTGTATTATTTTTTTTTTTACTTATCTCTTTAAGAAGGGATCATGTTTTATAGAGTGGCCAACTTATGTCCTTTGACAGAAGTGACTAGTAGTGAGCTCCTGATCCAGTCTCCAATTCCATAACCCCCCAAATACTCAGTCTTTTCCCCTTTCCTTCTCTTACTCTCCCATATTCAAGGACAGGTTGGGAGCCATCTGCCAAGCGTTAGGTCTGTACTTTGGTTAGACAGACTCTCAGAATTCTTAGCTTAAATTAGCTTGTCACATCCATGAGGTAGAGGGTGGGAGGTCAAGGGAAGGGGGATGGGGGATTAATATATGCAGCTAATGTTCCAAACCCAGAGTCTTTCTAGATTAACATCAGGGATGTCTTCAAGGCCACCCCTGGTAACTACATGTCAAAATCCTGCCAGCTTAGATTACCCAAAAAGCCAGTCTGTAAACCTTCCTAACCAAGGCTAAAAAGTGGAACTCCTAGTAAAGGGGCTTTGATGGATCAGGGGCTTAGGGGATTGATTGTTTATAGAAGGAAAGAAGTGTGTATACATATTCTTTCTCTCCTCTGGGTTCTGTTTCTTCTCCTATCTCCATCTCACCTTCCTATGTATCTTGTCCAAATTCTGCTGATTTATTTTTAGAACTACCTCCCTTTCCCTTTCTTCCTTACATCATTCTGAAATACTTTTCTATTGTCTTTGCCCTCCATAACATTCTAGAAGTGTCAGATTATAGAGATCTAAAAGCAAAAAAAGGGGGGGGGGAATCTTCTTAAAAGGAAGACAGGCTCCTTTTTTCCCCAAGAAAACCTTTCTGTTAAAGGAAAACTGCAGTGTGCTAATTTAATTTTCTGACAAACAGATGCCCTCTGAGGAGTTTAAATCTTCAAACTTAACCTGTGAGAACTCAGCTAAACCTGTCCTTCCTGATGACCTCATTATTTCTGTTTGGCATTACCATTCCCTCAGTCTCTCATGTTTGTAATCTGGCTTTCATCCTCAAAGCTACTTTCAGACTTCATCTGCCTTCCCCTCTCTTAAGCTTTTGACCCTATTAACAGCTTCCTATTACTGGATGGATACTCATTCTTTCTTTGGCTTTAACTCAATTCAAATCAACAAACATTAAGTGCTAGGCACTAGAAGTACAAAGTCAAAAAAATAAAGTTGACTTTGTCCTTGAGGAAGTTATATTTTTTAAAAATAATTTTATTTATTTTTAATTTATGGAACAAAATAAACATTTCCATAATATCATATAATAAAAAGAAGATGATTGCCCATGAAACTGCAAATCTTTTGTTTACAACTTGCTATTCCTTTTAAATATATAGAAAAGTTGTCATGTAAATTTCTTTTTTTCTCCTTTTTTCTCTCTCCTTCCCCCCATGGCTACCATTAGACACAAATATATAAATTTATATAAAATCATTCTATACATATACTTTTTATCAGTTCTTTCTCTGGATGCATTGGGGGTGGGGAGTAGGATTCAATACATAAAAGTAAATGCAAGATAATTTGATTTAGGAGCTAGCATTGACATAGAGTAGGGAGGGAGACAGGGCAGGGTTTAATTCAATTCAGTACACATTTATTAAGTGCCTACTATGTCATAGGCACTATGCTAAGAGCTAGTATATGAGAAAAGGAGCTAAGTAGTATATAAGAGCAAAATATATAAGAAAAGGAAAAACTACCCCCAAGGGGCTTACAATCTAATAGAGGAAGTCTATGTACAAAAGGAAATTAGAAGCAAGATGTATTAGAGGATGCTTAACATGGGGGCATCTTGTTTATTGGAGTAGAAATGTAGATGGAAAGAGGAGAGTTTGCTGGATAGTCCAGGGCCAGCTCTCCATAAAAAAATGCTCTGGAAAGTGTTTAGTGCTCCGTCATTCACCTCTGCAATCAAAGTGGCAGAGGAATCTGAGAGAGCTGGTATCCAAAGCTGAGTTAAAAGATTTAAGAAAGGTTTCCTATATGAAATGACATAAAAGTTTAACTTTAAAGAAAGCTGAGCCTTCAGGAGATGAGGAAATGTTCATAGACACAGTCATTATGGTTGGTAGTTATTGTCCTTTGTTCTTGAAGAGGACCAAAATAGTATCATCATGTTAAAGTCAGGTTATAGTGTATCTTACTGTGGCTGATCAGACTACTATAAGCTTGGAATGCTCTATCCCAAGTTGGGCACAAGTAGTCCATGTGAGCATTTGAAGTGGATTCTCTAAATTCATGCATCTCATTTTTCTTTTGAGCTACTTCAATTCTACTTTGCTTATAGAGCACATTGAAGAGGGCACACTAAACTGGGCAGTCCTATGCTAGTGTCTCCCATGTCATGAAATTAATTCCAAAGTTCTTCAAAAAGACCAATGTCCTTGTATTGCTTCTTCTATCATGTGAACACTTGCCTTGTATGAGTTCTTCATAAAATAGTCTTTTAGTCAAGTGTATGTTTGGCATCTAAACAAAATAGCCATTGCTTTTGTCTATAAGGCTTCATCCTTTTGCACTTAGCAAAATTCCTGGCAAATAATAGCAAATGTTTATTGCCTTAGATTGAAGGTGTTATGTACACCTTGGGAATAGCTATTCTCCTTTCTATTCCATTTGATATTATCTGGAAGTCTATCATATCTAACTTTTCTAAAATTCTGTTCATCATATTTTTAAAATTTATTTTATGATTAGATTTATGTAGTGTAGGCAATAAATTGAGGTCCCCTTATAGAGTAATTTTATTATCTATTTCCTCCTGTAACTCACTGAACTTTTCCTTCAAAAATTTGTATGCTATGCCAGTTAGTGAACATATGTTCAGTATTGATATTAATTCATTGCCTATGACATCTCTTAGCCAAATGCAATTTTGCTGATAATTTCTCTTATAATAATATCTCTTGTAATCAAGCCTTTTTTGTTTTTGCTTTATCTGAGATCATATGTGCTATTCCTGAGTTTTTTTTAAACTTCAGCTAAAGTATAATAGATTTTGTTCCAGGCCTTATTTTAATTCTGTGTGCACCTTTCTGTTTCAAGAATATCTCTCATAAATCACATATTTCTTGATTCTAGTTTCTAATTCATGCTACTATCCACTTCCATTTTATGGGTGAGTTCATTTCATTCACATCTGTAGTAATGACTGCTAGTTGTGCATTTCCCTTCATCCTATTTTCTTCTATTTTTCTTTTTTTTTTTAAACACTGTACCCACTTCAAGAGTCTGTTTTGCTTCTGACTATTGCCTCCCCTAATTTACTCTTCCTCTTACAATGTCTGCTTTCTTTTAACTTCTCCTCCTACTTCTTTATTGGATGAGATGATTTTCTATAGCCAACTATGTGTATACATAGATTCTTCCCTCCTTAAATCAGTTTAATTGGGTGTAAGGTTCAAGTATTGCCCACTTCCCCTCCCCCATTTCCCCTTCTATTGTAAAAATACTTCTTTGCATATATTTTTAAAATATCAAAATCTTTGCTGGGAGCATGCTGGGAGTCAAGGACCTTGCATGGAATGACAAGGTCTCCACAGGGTTTTGACCCTCATGTAATCAAGGCAACATGAAGAAGCCCCGACAGAACTAAGCATTCAGGAATACATTTGGTTAATGATTATCTGCTTAATTTCTGTCCTAGGAATTCTTAGCAGAGCTGTATGTATATATCCATCCATCACAATGAGGTGAGCACGAAGCCCTTCACCCTCAAAAAAGCCCCTTTGTACTTTCTGCCTAAACATGAAAGGTTTCTTTACTAGTGAAGCATTAAACAAACTTAGAGACTGGGAAACTTGGGAAATTGATAGCTTTCCCCAAAAACTCCAAAAGAAATCTCCAGTTACTCCCTCTTGTTTGAAACAATTCCAAATTCAATCAACCTGGTTCTTTACTCCCCTATGCAGAACTTACATAAATAATGATATGATGAAAAGAACAGTAAACATCAGTGATAGATGGACACATTGGTAGCAAGTAAGTCATGGGAAAAAAGTAAGAGAAGTAGGCCATTGCATGGTTTACTGACCCCTACCCAAAAACAAGCTATTGTATGAGTGATTAATAAATGGGCTGAAGGAAATAAGTTCTTGAGAAAAAAATGTTTCTATTCTAAAAAATCTTATGACCATGTTAAAAATTAAAAAGCATTGTATAAGTCTTGGAATAAGTAAATGTGACATTTTTAGAGAAGCTCATGTTCTGCCAGATATGATGTGATGACCACAAGGTACATTTACCTTTAGTTAAAGTTTCACTATTGTTATATTGTTTGATGAATTTATTCTGTAAATTCTTTTTTTTTTTCCTAAGAAGCATTGCACCTGGGGTCCTGGGAATTTCTGGGCCCCAAGAAAATTTTGTAATCCTAGCCAAATAATTGTCCTATCTCTAATCAACCCTAACTTTGTAAGACTATAAAAATCACAAGCTTTCTTGAATAATTTGAACAAGCTTTAGCCAATAAATCAAACTTGATGACCACGCCATAGAGTGTGCTGTCTCTTGTTCCCCTTCGCCAACTCCAACCCTCCATTCAAGAACCTAGTTCCCCGCGGAGGCTGGACCTCCGCAAATCTTTAAATAACATAATTTCCCCCATTCTTCCTTGTCCTTCTCCTTCCTAGTGCATCTCTTTCTCAGTCTTTTATTCCTATCTGTGATCATTCCAACATAGTAGATTCACACATATGCCCCCTGTCTAAGGAGATTCTTTCTGATTGCTTCAATGATGATAAAGTTCTTGAAGATTACATGTGTCATCATCAAATCATATTATAATTTACTGTTGTCGAATGCCTTATTGTTTCTCACTCATGTTTATCTTTTTATGTTTCTTTTGGTTCTTGTGTTTAAATGTCAAATTTTCTATTCATCTCTGTTCTTTTCATAAGAAATGCTTGGAAGTCCTCTATTGCATTAAATATCTTTATTTCCTGTGAATTATCATACCTGTTTTTGCTGGGCATGTTATTCTTCATTGTAATCATCTGCTCCTTTGCCTTCAAGAATATCACATCCTGTATTCTCCTTTACTTTTTAGTGGTAGCTGCTAATTTTTGTGTGATCCTGATAGTGGTTCCATAGTACTTGGATTACTTTTTCTGGCTGCTTGTAGTTTTTTCTTTTTGTCCTAGAATCTCTGGCATTTGACTACAATATCCCTGAAAGTTTTCAATTTGGAGTTTGAGGAAGTAATTCTTTGAATTTTTACTTTGCCTTCTGATTCTATACTATCTGAACAGTTTTTCTTGATAAATTTCTTGAAATGTGATATGTAGGCTTTTTAAAATTATGGCTTTCAGGTATTCCAATATTTCAAAATTTCAAAATTTCAAATATTCCAATAATTCTTAAATTATCTCTCCTTGATTTATTTTCCAGGTCAATTTTCTCTCCCATTAGATATTTCACATTTTGTTTCATTGTTTCTCAATGTTTCATGAAGTATTAGCTCCCACTTCAGCAATGACACTTTTTAAGCAGTTATTTTCTCCTGTAAGATTTTGTGCCTCTTTTATTGTTTGGTCAATTCTTATTTTTAAGAAGTTATTTTATTCAGTATTTTTGTGTCTCATGCCAAAATATTGTTTTTTCAATAATTTTCTTGCATTGCTTTATTTTCCTTTCCTAATTTTTATATCCCTTTTACTTGATTTTCAAACCCTTTTTTCCCCTCTTAAAAAAAAAAAAAAAAAAAAAAAACAAGCCTCTTTCTTTAGTTCTTCTAGAAATTCTTGTTGACTTTCTGTTCAGTATGCATTTCTGCTTTGAGGTTTTACCATGGATATTTTAAATTCATTGTCTTCTTTTGAGTTTATATCTTAAACTTTTCTGTCACCATAGGAATAGTTACATTCCTTTTGCTGTTATTTGCTCATTTTTCCAACTCATTTCTTGACCTTGGAACTTATGTTAGAATTGATCTCTACTTACCTTTGAAAGCAGGAAGATTTTTTCCCTGAGATTCTTTTATGTTACCCTGTTGGTTTCTCAGCTATATCGTCTTATACTGCAGACTGATAAGTTTTTAAAGCTTTCGACTCAATGTAATCCAGGAAGAATTCTGGACACTGCCCTCATGGTCTCTGCTGTAGTTTTTATACAGGTAGATCCCTTGTTCTTTTATGATTTTCAATCATTCCTCTCTGTTCTGGTGCTGGGATTGACAGAGAAGAATGTTATCATAATTGGGCAATGAGTTATAGAACTGCAAAATGGCACCAATTTCTGCTGTCAGTTCTGATACAGAGGTTCCATATGACCTTTTTCTGATGATGTGTTCAACCCCCAGCTCCATAGGTCATAGCTGGTGCCTCTTTTGTCATACTGCACTCTTGGCCGGCTCCCACCTCAGTATTTGTACATCTTCTTCTTTCTTCTTAAGCTTCTCTAGGCTAGAAAAATTACTCACTGTGATTTTTTGTTGATTTTCCTTTTCAAAATTTAATTTCTAGATTTTAAAAGTTGCTTATAAGAGGGTGTGTTGAAAAAGTTCAGCAAAATCTCCAGCTTTATTCCACCATCTTAATCTTTCCCCTTGATCTCCCAGTGTTCTTCCCAGTTTTCCATATTTTCTATGGTTTACATTTTGTCTAATAAGAGAGGTCAATAAATATAGATATTATTGAGGAAGAGTAGTCAGTTTTCTAAGGCTTTAGGAAGAGCTAGTACTTAATATTGAAAGAATAGGTAGAATCTGGAAAAGCTGGAGGGGAGGCAAGAATGAGTCCTGAAAGTACAATAATGATCAAGGAAGAAATAAGCATAGTGTATAGAGGAAACAATGGAAAATCAAGAGAATGAGAAATGCTGTCCTATTTATTAATATAGTTAAATCAACAATCTATTGAAATTATATATATCTTGGACAGGTAATAGAAATTGATAAGGAGTTAGGCTCAGAATAAAATAGAAGAAAAATGGGCTAAATTATCTTTGGGAAATTGAAAACTTCTTTTAATGATCCCAGACTTTTAGAAATAATATCACATTTGAAAAAACCAAAAAAGCAATATTCTGTTGATATTGGTACTTGACTGTGAGAATAGAACATTGCAGTCTTCAGTGAATTAAAATAAGGATTCATAGGACAAGAGTGAATTTGAATAGGCTACAGTACACAATAAATAGAGAACTATGTTGAACCAATAAAGAATATTGTTATGTACAAATATGATTGGAAAAAAGGTGGAATAGCCATGTGGTAAAAGCCAGATATCATTTTCCTTGTGATATTAGTAAACAAACAATCAAAAAAAACAAACCCAAAATAACAAGAAGTCTACCAGAATATTGGGTGAGTCCCTAAGACAACCTGGTAGTAACCTTATAGAAATCCACAAAGAGAACTTCACAAAATAAGTAGCCATGATTATATTTTATTGAAGCATCATTGGAAGTAATATCCACAAATAAACCACACAAATAGATTTAAAAACATTCATATTCCTGTATTAAGACAGTCTTTCCCCTCCACTTATTCATTATTATAATACTCTCCAAATGTAACCCGATATTTTTGTCAGACCAACAAGGCTGTGAAAAGCTGTTTCTTGAAAGTATAGGGCATATTATTGAATGGCTTTCTAACTGTATGAGAGTTTGGATAGGTAAATCACTTAACTGTTTTAGGTCTCAGTTTCCTATCTCTAAAATGCTGCAATTGGACTAAATGAAGTAATATGGTGCCATGGTTAGAATACTGGATTTGGAGTCAGAAGACTTCATTTTGAATATTGGCTCTACCAATTTAGTACTAGTATGACATTAGGTAAATAGTTGAATCTCTTTGTAGCCTCAACTTTCTCATTTGTAAAATGCAGGATTGGACTAAATGACCTCTGACAGCTCTAGATCTATGATTTTCTGAGATTATCTTGTATTGGATTGTAGATTTAGAAGGGGAGGGAAAAGAGAGGGAGATGGAAAGAGAGAGAAAGAGAGAAGGGGGAGAGAGAGGGAAGGGAGGGAAATGGAGAGAGAGGGGGATAAGACAAAGAGAGAAGGCGATGGAGAGAGAGAGAGAGAAGGAAGAAGAGGGAAAGAGAGAGGGAGATGGAGAGAAAGAAAAAAGAAAGAAAAGGAAGAGGGAGAGAAAAGGGGGGAGATGGAGAGAGAGAGGCATAGAGAGGAAGGGAAAGAAAAAGGGAATGAGAGACAGAGACAGAGAGACACTGAGAGAAACAGAGAGAGGGAGGGAGCAAAAGAATGAATGCATGTGTGATATAGTAGGTAGAAGATTGGCTTTGGAATCAGAAGAGTCTGGGCTTTAGTCTTGCTTCAGATATGTACACTTGAGAAAGCCATTTCCCTTCCTTGGAAAAAAAAGATGATGACTTCCCAGAAATGCTTTAGTTCATGTGCCAAGGACCCCTTTATGTTTCAACAGAGTCCGCATGAAATCATCTTTCATCAAAGCTGATATGCCAGGGGTGTACACTAGGAGTATAAATGTTTTTTTCCTCCTCCTGAAGGCTTTGTTTTTCTCTTTCCTGCCATTTGGGAAATTTGGGGTGCTAGATCAGTTCAGACATATATTTAAAGGCCCTTGGGCCAAATATGTTGTTTCTGTATTGTTAACTGTTAAGTTACAGAGATGTAGATCTACATTAGCAGATAAAATCACAAATCTAGGCCCAAAACAAAGAAACACAAAAGGAAGAAATGTAATCATTACAAACTGTGAAAGTTTAACAGTTGTCTACACTTGATCCATCAAGGAAAAGGGAAGTGTTAGAGAATTTTAGCCATCAATGATGTACTTCTTTGTTCTGTTCCAACACTGACCTTGTCTCAGGTCCTGGAGTTATTTTCACTTCATAGGGGATTGGATACAACTAATATGTAGATGGGCCTATTGGCCTTTCAGGGCTCTCCTTTCTTCCTGGGGGCTCTAAGGAGAAGCAGTCAGCATAGCCAACATATGGCTCCATCTATGGGGGCTGAGTGCCAGCCATTTTCTATATTTGAGACAGTGCTCTTTGCCAGAAGCTATTAAGTTCTGTCAGCTCTGACTGAGTGAAATTTCCCAGGGATATATGAGGAGAGGGTTGATGTGTTTACGTAGTAGTTGTGATTGTGTTGGCCCCTTAGGGAAGGATATGGGATGTGAGCCTAGTTTGCTGCTTTGGGATTTGATCTAGGGCTCTCTTGTGGCTTGCCCTATATACAAACTTTACAATTTGGTTCACAAATTTCATTCATTTATTCGACAGATATGTATTAAACAAAAATCTATTTTGTTGTATATAAAGTGCTGCATTTAGTACATTCCACTGTTCTAGGTGCTGGAAGATAATATCAAAATTATTAAGATAAACTACTCAACCTCAAGCCACTTACAATCTGTAGTAAATAAAAGGCAGGTATTGAAATAACTAACATATAGGACAGAATGTACTAAGAAACAGGCAAATGAAATGTTAGGTTTCAGAGTGGGATAAGATCCTGTCAAACTAGAGGGACCAAAGGCAACTACGTGGAGGAGGTAGCATCTGAACTGATTTCAAACAGTGGACAGGGTTCAGAAAAGTAAAATTTTAGGAGAAAAGGACATTCTAGGCCAAGGGAATATCACAAGAGTGTTGGACATTTTCTGGAAATGGTGACTAGTCTAGTTTGTCTAGGATACATAAATGTGGAGGAGTCTCCCTCATCCTCACACAAGGTATCCCATCTCCAATCTGAGTTTTTGCACTCTGGCTCTCTCTTGCACCTAGAATAGAATCCATTGTCACCTCTGCCTTGGAGAATGCCTCTCTTTCTTCAAGATGGCAGCTTAAGTAAAATGTACACAAAGCCTTTCCAGATGCCCCCAATTTTTAGTATCTCCCTCCCTAATTAATTTTAATTCCAGATGGATTCAAACTGGAATTCCTGACTGGAATCCTAGAACTCTATCAACTGCATCAAATGGCCAGAGAAGGTATCAGGATGATTAGTGAGAATTGAAAAGAAGGAAAGGGATTAATGGGGATGATATTATGATAGATGAAGCTTCTGATTAATCTGATATACCAGTGAAGGAAAAGGAAGATGTGGAGAATCATGGGCCTTTGGACATCCTGAAGGGTATTATAGGAGTATAAAACTACATGTGAGGTGAGATAAGAGGGAACAGAAATAAAGGAGAACATTGTAGAAGAGGTTTCTGAAATTGTGTATAATGCAAAGAGAGCACTGGAAAATAGGAATAGAGAGAAAAGAACAGATGGAAGAATGGAATTGACAAAAGGCAGAATTAAGAAGGGCAGGGTTTTAATGAGAATTTAAGGTTGGAAGAGATTGTGCAGGGGTCAGTTAATGCAAATTCCTTCATAGTAATCTCTTCTATGGCATCTTTAATATATGATTACACAGACATTGCTTGAATGCTTCCAGGAATGGGGAGCTTACTGGTTTTTTTTTTTTTTTTTTTTTTTTGCTGAGGCAATTGGGGTTCGTGTCTGCGACCACATTTGAACTCAGGTCCTCCTGACTTCAGGACTGGTGCTCTATCCACTGCGCCACCTAGCTGCCCCGAGCTTACTGTTTTAAAAGTTGTTAGTTCCGACTATTAGAAAGATTTTTTTTCTTATATCAAACTGACATCTACTTCTTTGCACCATTCTCTTATTAATTCTTGTTCTGTTCCCAAGAGTGACACAAAACAAGAGCAAAGTGGTGTGATGGTCATATGTTCTGACTTTCAATTTCTTTATGCGCAAATCACCTACCTTGACTCCAGTTTTCTTATTTGTAAAAAGAGCATATTGAATTGCATTATTTTTGTATCACTTCACATTTTAAAAAGTCCTTTCCTTGTAACAGCCCAGAGAGATAAAATATTGTCAACAATTGCTTTATGTATGAGGAAAGTAAAGACTTAAAAAGTATAAATGATTTGCCTGTTCTCAGAGCTTACTAGTTTGAGCATTGTGTTTGAACTCTAGCATTCTTTACAATAATCATAACTGCCCTTTGTTCTATGTGCCATTTGTTGTCTAAATGCAATTTAAAAATACATACAGATGAATTTGAACTTGTAATTAATTTTAGCAGTTACACATTTATTATTGACTGAGTTTCCTGATTAACAAGTGAACAAGAGTTGGGCATAAAGTTTAATATATATTAGTAAAAGGTTTTCTTTTTAAATTTTATTTATTTTATTCTGAACTTAAGAAATTAAACAAGAATTTTCATAACATAGTAGAATAGGAAAAAGATGATTGTACATGAAACTACAAATCTATTATGTACCACTTACCATTTCTTTTAAATATGTACCAGTTATCATGTAATGTTCTGTTTTTTTTTCTTTGCCCACCCCCTAGAGATGGCTTTATATAAAAGTGTGTGTGTGTATCTGTATGTGTTTGTGTGTGTGTAAAACCTTTTTATAGGTATTCCTATTTGTCAGTTCTTTCTTTGGATACAGATAGCATCTTCCTTTATATGTCCTTTGTAGTGACAGGGTTTTGATTTAAAGTGCTTATTTAAAAGTATAATCTATCTAGTAAGAAAGCACTTATTCCTATTTTCTGAAAAGATTTCCAATTCTCAGTAGGATTTTGGTGATTCTATCAAGGCAGTGGATTCTATGGGTTTCATTTGCGAGAGCACCAATTTGATCTTTGGCCCTGACCCTTCCTAGTTTTAAATAGCTTCACATCACTAATTATTGGTTTCATTATCTGTAAGATAAGAATAATTACAAACACTACACATACATGTGTGTGTCTATATATGAAGTTATATATATATGTATGTGTATATATATGTATACATATATATGCATATATATATACACACACACATGTGCCTGTGTGTATATGTATATATAGTACAGTATACATACACACATATATGTCCTGCCTATCTTAGTGTTGTGAGGAAATCATTTTGTAAAGCACAACATATTACAATAATTATTCATAATGAGAAGCAGCCTGGCATCACAGAGAAAGCAGAGCTCAAAACCAAGAAAACATGGGTTCAATCCTGCCTTTACTAGCTGTCACCCTGAGCAAGAGACTTAACTTCTCATCATTCTAGCTAACTTCGTGGTTATAAATTGAAGAGATGGTCACCTGCATTGATAGAGGGATTTCTATCACCTGGAAGTTGCCTCTATATATGTATAGTTCTGATCTTTCTTCCTGATCATAATAATCACAACATCACCAAAACTTCTATACTTTAGTGAATCTATGATCTTATCATTGTATACACTCTCTCCACTGGTACACAGTGCAACCTATACACCCCTTGTGTGAATCTTTTATCCATGTTCTTCTGTGAATATTTCTTTTTTTATTTTTAAAATTTCCAATTTGGTATTTAATTGAGGGTTTTTAATTTGTTCTTTTTCTAGTTTTTTTTTAATAATAAGCCCAATTCGTTGATCTTTACTTTCTCTATTTTATGTAAGTAAGCATCTAGAGACATAAAATTTCCCCTTATAACTGCTTTGGCCATATCCCACAAATTTTGGTATGTTGTCTCATTATTATCATTCTCCTGGATGAAATTATTGATTGTGTCTATGATTTGCTCTTTCACCCATTCATTCTTCAGGATTAGATTATTTAATTTCCAATTAACTTTTGGTCTATTATTTCCTGGCCTTAGATTGCATGTGATTTTTATTGCATCATGATCTGAAAAATATGCATTTACTATTTCTGCCTTTCTGCATTTGATTTTGAGGTTTTTATGTCCTAATGCATGTTCAATTTTTGTATAAGTTCCATGAACCACTGAGAAAAAAGTAAACTCCCTACTGTCTCCATTCAATTTTCTCCAAAGATCTATCATACCTAACTTTTCTAACAATTGGTTTACCTCCCTAGTTTCTTTCTTATTTATTTTGTGGTTTGATTTATCTAATTCTGAGAGAGCAAGGTTGAGATCCTCCACTAGTATAGTTTGGCTGTCTATTTCTTCTTGCATCTCTCTTAGTTTCTCCCCTAGGAATTTGGATGCTATACCACTTGGTGCATATATATCTAATATTGATATGGCTACATTATCTATGGTACCCTTTAATAAAATATAATTTCCTTCCTTATTTCTTTTGATTAAATCTATCTTTGTTTACTTGATTTGATATCAGGATTGCTACCCCTACTTTTTTTTGTTCACCTGAAGCATAATAGGTTCTGCTCCAGCCTTTTACCTTCACCCTGTATGTGTCACTATTCTGTAGATGTGTTTCTTGTAGACAACATATTGTTGGATTCTGGTTTTTAATCCAGTCTGCTATCCACTTCCACTTTATGGGAGAGGTCATCCCATTCACATTCACAGTTAGAATAACTAATTCTTTATTTCCTGCCATCTTATTTACCCAAGTTATGTTTTTCCCTTTCCTTTCCCCTTTCTCCCTTCCCCCCTCCTCAGTATTTTGCTTTTGATGACCCCCTCCCCTAAACAATCCTCTACCTTTTAGAGCCCCTCCCCCTTTTTTACTCCTTTCCCCTGATTCTTCTAATTTCCCTCCTACTAGTCTATCCCTTTCTTTTTCTCCTTTCCCTCCCACTTCCCTATAAGGAAGGACAAGTTTCTCTGTGAAACCAAATGTATCTGATATACACTTTTAGAGCCCAATCTGATGAGAGTAAGATTTGCACAATGCTCATCTCCCTCCCGTCTTTCCCTCAATTATATTAGGTTTTCTTTGCCTCTTCATGAGATTTTACCTTGTTTTTACCTCCTTTTTTTAACCTTATTTTACCACCTTCTCCCTCTTTCCCCCAGTATGATAGCCTTTCCCCCTCTAGTTCTCTTTTTCTTATTATCGAAGTAATATAAAATTATATCCCCAATCTTTAAGTATCCCCATAGTAGGAATAAAGTTCTCAAGAGTCCTTTCCTTTTTACTTTTTTATGCTTCTCTTGAGTTCTGTGTTTGGAGGTCAAATTTTTTTGTTCAGATCTGGTTTTTTCACTAGAATTAGGTGAAATTCACCTATATCATTAAATGATCATCTTCTTCCCTGGAGGATAATGCTCATTCTAGCTGGATAGGTTATTCTTGGCTGCAATCCAAGTTCCTTTGCCTTTTGGGAATATCTGGTTCCAGGCCCTTCGATCCTTCAATGTGGAAGCTGACAGATCGTGTGTGATTCTAATTATAGATCCTCGGTATTTGAATTGTTTCTTTCTAGCTGCTAGCAAAATCTTTTCCTTGGTGCGATAGTCCTGAAATTTAGCTACAATATTCCTTGGGGTTTTAATTTTGGGGTCTCTTTCAGGAGGTGATCGGTGAATTCTTTCAATGATGATTTTGCCTTCTGATTCTATAACCTCAGGGCAGTTTTCTTTCAGGATTTCCTGGAAGATAGTGTTTTGATTCTTTTTTTCATTATGGCTTTCAGGAAGTCCAATAATCCTTAAATTGTCTCTCCTAGATCTATTTTCCAAGTCAGTTGTCTTTCATAAGAGATATTTCATATTTTCTTCTATTTTTTCATTTTTTTTTGTTTTTGTTTGACTGATTCTTGAAGTCTTATTGAGTCATTCACTTCCATTTGTTCAATTCTTATTTTTAAAGTGTTGCTTTCTTCAGTTACCTTTTTTAGCTCCTTTTGTAACTGGTCAGTTTGTTCATTGCATACTTTTTCCACTTCACTAATTTTGTTTTTCAATAAATTGGTGTCTTTTTCATATATCTCTTTTGCAGGGTATTATATCCTTCTTGCAGGACATGATATCCTTCTTGCACTGATTTCAGTTCATTTTCCCATTTATCATTCAGCTCTCTTTTGAGATTCTTTATGCAGTCTTCCAAGAAGGCCTTGTGGAAGGGGGACCAGGTTATATCTCTCTTGATGGCTTCCTCTGGAGTTGCTTTGCCTATAGGAACCTCAGGATCTGGGGTCTGCCCTTTCTCTCAATAAGAGCTGTCTATGGTGAGAGCTCTCTTCTACTTCTTACTCATTTTTTTTTTTTTAGAAAGCTTGGGTTCTGTTTAAAGCTAGAGAAGCCACAGCTGGGGTAGTTTGCCCTGGGGCAATTCTGCTAATTAATTTCCGGTGCTGGGCCAGTGGGGCTAAAACTTTTCCCAATTTACTCCTTATAAAATGCAAATCTGCCAAAACACCTGCCCCCAATCAGGGCAGTGTCCCGAGTGCCTCAGAAACATTCCCCAAGTGTTTGGAGTTTCTGCCATGCTGAGCTGAGTCCCACCCAGTTCTCTGCCCTCAGTTCCAGAGCGGCACCGAGCAAACTGCTTACCCTGATGCCTGACTGAAACAGACCTGCTATGAAGTATTTCAGAGGTAACTGCAAGCAGTGTTTCATAGTCCAAATATTTCTGGACTCGTTGACTTAAAGATCAGTTCAGAGGCTTATTTTATTGTTGATTTGAGAGAAGGTCAGAGGAGGAAACAGAGAGTCAGCATCTTCACTCTGCCATCTTGGCTCTGCCCCCCAAGCTGTGAATATTTCTTATGGGATTTTAAAACTTTGCTTTAGGTCTCTTGTTATCTAAGGGATACCAGTAGAAGATGAAAGCTATCAGCTATCTTATACTTTATATCCATCATTGGTCCAATTTCTTTTCTGTTGATATATCTCTGATAACATTTATTTCATTTTCCTATACAAGTTTTTATTAACATGTTTTAATATCCTTATAGCCACTTTGTAATTTCCCATGGTTCTTTGGGTGATTTTACCCCACCAATATCATTCAAAACAAAGGAAATTAGTGAAATGGCATAGTAAGAAAAATATTAATAGAAGGTTTCTTTTATGAACTTTTATGAGCAGTCTCTCACACAGACACACATACACATGAGCACATACATACATCAGTCAGAAGCATAATCATACATGGGTTACATGTGGGACACCACACACATTAGAAACTCATATGGCTAAGGCACATGCACAGAGAGGCAAATACTTAGGGAACATATGTAGCTAAAACAGATGCACAGAAGAAACACAAGTTGGGAGCACATGTGGTAAAGACAAATGTTTGAAAGAGAAAATATGCAGGTAAAGTATGTCCTGAAAGGCCCACATGTAGGCAGTAGGAGCGACCATGGCACGTGCATGAGACAGTTGCATGCAACAGAACACAAATATAGAGAGACATCTCATGATTCAGATGTTGTGATATCATGATACTGCTTTCATGGGTCTGCACCCTGAAAGTCTTGTCCATCAACTCTATTGGACATTGGTTGACCAGATACCTTTCTACCAGTCACTGTTCTGCTGAATGCGAATTGGTTGGATGCTCCTCCATGGGCATGTAGTTAGTCTTGTCCCTGCCAGGCAGAAACCCTATGGGCAGGTGGCGGTGGAACTTTTTATTGCTTTCAGCTTCTGACTTCAGCTAAAGTCTGACTAATGGGCTATCTTCATGAGAAAAATGGGTTCCACTCGGCTCTTTTAGTCTAAAAGCTACCCCACCACCATAACTTTTAGAAGAATACCTATTCCTACCTCAGCTTGAGTAGTGTTAGGGGAAGAACCCTTTTGTTTTGTTTTGTTTTGTTTTGTTTTGTTTTGTTTTTTGTATTTTCTTTATTGAGTGGTTAATCTTTTTCTGTGGAGTCTTATTTAGGAAGCATTTTGTCATTCCTTCCTTCCTCCCTCTCTTCCTCCCTCCCTCTCTCCTTTCTTCTCTCCTTCCCTCCCTCCTTCTCTTCTTCTTCTCTCCTTCCCTCTCTCTCCTTCCTTCTCTCTTTCTCTTTCTCCCTCCCTCCTGTCTTTCTTTCTTTCTTTTTCTTTCTTTCTTTGTTTCTTTGTTTCTTTGTTTCTTTCTTTTTCTTTCTTTTTCTTTCTTTCATTCTTTCATTCATTCTTTCTTTCTTTTGTTCTTTCTTTCTTTTTCTTTCTTCCTTCTTTCCTTCCTTCCTCCCTCCCTTCCTTCCTTCCTTCCTTCCTTCCTTCCTTCCTTCCTTCCTTCCTTCTTTTATTCCTTCATTCCTTACCTCTCTTCCTTTCTTCCTTCCTCCATTCCTTCCCTCTCTTCCTTCTTTCCCTTTCTTCCTTTTTCCTTCTTTTCTTCTTTCTATATTGCATGACACTAACTATTAATTTAATCAATACATTCAGTGCATCAGAGCTTATTATCATAGCACATAAGTCAACTTTGCATATCAAAGTGTCTCATGAATTAGATAAAATGTAATACATATAACAGACATACAAATGGCATATGGTAATACATATATATATATGTGTGTGTATTTCATTTTAAAAGTCATAATCCTATAGCAATAGTGCATATATAAAATGAAATAATATAATACATACCATAAAAACAATTATCAGTGATAAATTCAAAGCACTTGGATACTATCATGTACATATCAACACTGTACTCATATCAGTGAAACATATATTGGAATTTGTGATTTACACCAACATGTATTAAAATGACATTCAGAGCACATGTTAAAGATGCTCCATCAATGGCATTCATCAGTTCTCCCATTTTAAGTGAAACATATTAAGTAAGCTTGGTCAGAACCACAGGAACTGAGATTTGTAAGGTATCTTAGCACACTTCTAGCCCAAATTACACTGGAAAGAATCTTTACCATTACATACTTGACTAGTAGTCACCTTGAGATGACTACTCATGCTTGAGATATCCAGTGAGGAAGAATTTACTGTTTCCCAAATGAGCACACTTTGGTTTGGATAGCTCTAATCTTTTTCTTGACATGAAGCCTAAAAATCTAACTCCTTGCGATTTCCATCTATTTTGTCTAGTTTTGTCCTTTGGGGGCAAAATGTAATAGGTCTAATTCCTTCTTCTCAGATATCATGTACCTTCTAACAGCCCTTTAGATACTTTAAAATAGTTATCATACACATGATGAGTTTTTTCTTGAAGCTAAATATTTTTATCTCTTTTTTCTGAAACTCATTTAGTAGATTTAAGACCTTTTGTCTGGCAATTTTTAGATGAAGAAAATGAAACTATTTCTAGTCATATGAAAAGGTGTTCCTAATCACTGTTGATTAGAGAAATGCAAATTAAGACAACTCTGAGATACCACTGTCACACTTGTCAGATTGGCTAAAATGACAGGAAAAGATAATATTGAATGTTAGAGGAGATGTGGGAAAACTGGGACACTGATACATTGTTGGTAGAACTGTGAATGGATCCAACCATTCTGGAGAGCATTGAAACTGTGCTCAAAAAGTTATCAAACTATGCATATCCTTTGACCCAGCAGTGTTTCTACTGAGCTTATATCCCAAAGAGATCTTAGAGGAGGGAAAGGGACCCGCATGTGCAAAAATGTTTGTGACAGGCCTTTCTGTAGTGGCAGGAAACTGGAAACTAAGTGGATGCCCATCATTTGGAGAATGACTGAATAAATTATGGTATATGAATGTTATGGAATATTATTGTTCTATAAGAAACAACTAGCAGGATGATTTCAGAGAGGTCTGGAGAGACTTACATGAACTGATGCTAAGTGAAATGAGCAGAACTAGGAGATCAGTATACAAGGCAACAAGAAGACTATATGGTGATCAGTTCTGATGGACATGGCTCTCTTCAACAATAAGGTGATTCAAACCAGCTCCAATTGTTCAGTGATGAAGAAAGCCATATACACCCAGAGAGAGGCCTGAGGGAACCGAGTGCGATCCACAACATAGCATTTTCACGCTTTCTGTTGATGTTTGCTTGCATTTTGCTTTCCTTCTCAGAATTTTTTTTTCTTTCTAGACCCACTTTTTCTTGTGCAGCAAGATAAGTGTATAACTATGTATACATATATTTGATTTATTATATATTTTAACATATTTAACATGTATTGGACTACCTGCCATCTAGGAGAGGGGGTGGAGGGAAGAAGGGGAAAATTTGGAACAGAAGGTTTTGCCAGGGTCAGTGTTGAAAAATGACCCATGCATATGTTTTGTAAATAAAGAGCTCTAATTAAAAAAAATAATAATCCCCTATTTAAAAAAAAAGACCTTTTGTATTCTTGTTCTCATATAAGGAAAAATAAAGATAAAAAATTAAATTGGCACTAGGTATCTGCAATTATATAACCTAACATAATCCATTCCTTTTCTCTTTCTATCCCACATAAAAGTTACTGGCTTCATTGAAATTAGGCAATTCTAGAATACCTTCATTTCCTTTTTTTGACAGGGTAATTAATTGATAGATCTGAGGAATCATCCAAATGTAGTGTTCCTAGATTTTAGGAAAGAATTTTGCAGTGTCTCTTATACTTGTATATGATATGAAGAGATATGGGCTGTGTGTTGGTAGAGTTTGCCAGAATTGTAACTACTTGAATGATAGTAGAATCATAAATAAGTTAATACAAACTTGGAAGAGAGACTTGGTTGGGGTTTTCATGGTTCTTCCTTTGATCTTGTGTTAGGCAACATTTTTATTAGTGCCTTATATAATGGCATATATAGCATGCTTCTCATATTTGCAGATGGCATAAAGATAAGAAAAAAACTATCAAATTGGATGCTATTCACAATTAAACAGATTTTGACAAGTTGGACAATGGGCTGGATCAAATAAAATGAAAATGAGATTCAATTAAAATTGAATTTAAATGTTTACATTTGGATTTGAGAAGTCAACTTCATAAATACAAAATTATGGATGTATAGATAGACACCAGTTCATAAGAAAATGTAGACCCTTCCGGAAGAAGAATTATACTTTGCTTCATGGACTACAAGGATGATGTAAGTAAATAGTGTGATATGACTTCCAAAGAAAGCCAATGAGATTACAATCTGCTTTAATTTGGTGGTAGTATCCATAATGAGAGAGATAATATTTCTTCTCTGTTCTACACTAGGGAGGCTATTTGGAGAGTTCTGTAGTCATTTCTAAGCATACTTTAAGAAAGGTACAGACTAGGCTGAAATATTTTTGTGAGAGAATAATTGAGATGGTGAAAGGATGAGACATCTGGAAGACTGTTGGTATAGGCTAGGGATGAAAAGAAGAAAAGATTTAGAGCAAACATGATAACCTTTTTCAAATATATAGATAGGCCCATAGATGTAGGACTGGATGGGACTTTAGAGAACTTTTATTTCAACCCATTCATTTTACAGATGAGAAAACTGAAATAACAATAGTTGAATTGGGGATATTTAATCTAGAAAAGAGAAGACAAAGTAAGATGATACATGGTAGCTATCTTCTTTTTATTTTATTTTATTTTTTTATTTTTTTTGTTGTTGTTATTTATTTATTTTTTTGATTAACATTTTTTATTTGCAAAACATATGTATGGGTAATTCTTCAACATTAACCCTTACAAAGCTTTCTGTTACAAATTTTTCCCCCCTACTCCCCACCCTTCCCCTAGATGGCGGGATATCCACTACATGTTAATTATGTTAAAATACTTGACAAATCGAATATATGTATACTTATTTCCATACATCATTTTTGTGCAGGAGAAATCGTATCTACAAGAAAGAATAATCAGATAAAGGAAATACAATGTAAGCAAACATCAATAGAGAGCATGAAAATGATATGTTGTGGTCCACATTTCACATCCCTCTCTCTGGGTGTATATGGTTTTCTTCACTGAACAATTGGAACTGGTTTGAAGCATTTCATTGTTGAAGAGAGTCATGTCCATCAGAATTGAGCATCATATAGTATTGTTGTTGCCGTGAATAACTATCTCCTGGTTCTGCTCACTTCATTCAGCATCAGTTCATGCAAGCCTCTCCAGGCCTCTCTGAAATCGTCCTGCTGGTCGTTTCTCACAGAACAATAATATTCCATAACATTCATTTACCATAATTTATTCAGCCACTCTCCAATTGATGGGCATCCATTCACTTTCCAGTTTCTAGCCACTACACAAAGAGCTGTGACAAACATTCTTGCACATGTGGGGCCCTTTCCTTCTTTTATGATTTCTTTGGGATATAAGCCCAATAGAAACACTGCTGGGTCAAAGCATGATAGCTATCTTCAACATGTTGAACAGCTATCATAAGGAAAAGGGGTTGATTAGATTTGAATCAGGAACAAGTTGAAAGTAGCAAAAAAAAAAAAAAAAAAGAAAGAAAGAAAAGAAAAGCAGGGGGCGGAGCCAAGATGGCAAACTGCACACAGCTTTCTCTGTGAACTCCAGGGACCTTCCCTCAAACCCAGACAAAGTGAGCCTTCGAACTGGTTTTTCAGTGAAGGCCTCGCCAAACATTGGGACTACAACGCACTTCTATCAAAAATCTACCTTGAAAGAACTCCGGAGAAGGTTAGCCTCAGGGGACATCGGCCGCTGGTCGAGATCAGACTCCAGCCGGGGCGGAAGTCAGGGCTGCGATACAGGGGCGGATTTGAGGCACCCAGGAAGCCCCTGGGAGACACCTGGGCCACTTTGCTCTGCTTGTGGGCAGGTGCTTTGGCAGATCTGCCTTTGGTAAAGGGTGGATCGAGAGCAGCTGAAAACGTGGTCCTAGTGCGAATCTAGCCCGACCAGCCTCAGACCGGAAGTCAACTCGGCAAACTGCCCCAGGGCAAATACAAATTGTTGCAGTTTTCTCTGCTTTTCACCAATATCTCAACTTTAAATCATGAGCAAGAAGCAGAAGAGAGCTCTCACCATAGAAAGCTTTTACGGAGAAAAAATAGAACAGTCCCCAGATCCTGACATTATGAAAACAATCCCAGATGAAGCCACAAAGGCAGACTGAAGTTGGTCTCCCTTTCAGAAGGCTTACCTGGATGATTGCATTAAGAATCTCAAAAGAGAGCTAGAAGAAGAATGGGGAAATAAATTG
>JAJPUD010000707.1:0-32691 GCA_023553655.1 Myrmecobius fasciatus | reverse complement strand
GAATTGTCTCATATTTATAAAAATTCAAGCCATTCTCCAATCAATAAATGGTCAAAGGATATGAACAGACAATTTTCAGAGGATGAAATTAAAACTATTTATAGTCATATGAAAAGGTGCTCCAAATCACTATTGATCAGAGAAATGCAAATCAAGACAACCCTGAGGTACCACTTCACACCTGTCAGATTGGCTAAAATGACAGGAAAAGTTAATGATGAATGTTGGAGGGGATGTGGGAGGACTGGGACACTGATGCATTGTTGGTGGAGCTGTGAACGGATACAGCCATTCTGGAGAACAATTTGGAGCTACGCTCAAAAAGTTATCAAACTGTGCATACCCTTTGACCCAGCAGCATTTCTATTGGGCTTATATCCCAAAGAAATCATAAAGGAAGGAAAAGGCCCCACATGTGCAAGAATGTTTGTGGCAGCCCTCTTTGTAGTGGCTAGAAACTGGAAATTGAATAGATGCCCTTCAATTGGAGAATGGCTGAATAAATTATGGTATATGAATATTATGGAATATCATTGTTCTGTAAGAAATGACCAGCAAGATGATTTCAGAGAGGCCTGGAGAGACTTACATGAACTGATGTTGAGTGAAATGAGCAGAACCAGGAGATCATTATGCACGGCAACAACAGTACTATATGACGATCAATTCAGATGGACATGGCTCTCTTCAACAATGAAATGTTTCAAAACACCTCCAATTTCTCACTGAAGAAAGTCATATACACCCAGAGAGAGGGATGTGAAATGTGGACCACAACATAACATTCTCATACTCCTTAATTGATGTTTGCTTACATTGTGTTTCCTTTATCTGATATATCATTTGTGTAGATAAGATTTTTCTTGCACAACAATGAGAAATTTGGAAATATGTATACATATATTCGATTTGCCAATATTTTAACATAATTAACATGTAGTGGATATCCTGCCATCTAGGGGAGGGGTGGGGAGTCGAGGGGAAAAATTTGTAACGGAAAGCTATGTAAGGGTTATTTTTGAAGAATTACCCACATATATGTTATGCAAATAAAATTAAAAAAAAAAAGAAAAGAAAAGCAAATTAAGATTTGACATGTAAGAAACACTTCATAAAAAATTGAGCTGTTCTACATTGGAATGGCCTGTTTTAGAAAGTAATAAGTTTCTTCTCCTTGGAGATCTTCAAGCAAAAACTGGATTACCACTTTTCAGGTCATTGTGAAGATCTCTTTCAGTTATGGGGACCAGATAGACACTGAATTCTTAACCGATTCTCAAATTCTGTAACTTTGGGTCCTTTTTTAGAAGAAGGAATAAACTTGACACTAATAATTAGAAACAATGTATAGAAGTTGGAAGAAATTAAATTTCTAAAATTTTGTAATAATTTAATCCATCTCAAAGTGAACTAGACAGCTGTGAAACAGTGTATTCTCTCATTGAAGGTTTTAGCACAAACCTAGAAGACTACTTGTATGGGTTGTATTTTAGAGAGAATTTTTGATTGAATGCTTCTGAGTTGTTTAACAGAGTCTTTAGATTTGGGGATGGATGCTTTGATTCTGTGGAGTCAGAGGCTAAATTCTCATAATAGACTTTATTTTAAGACCATCAGCCCTTTTTCAGAAATGCATTTAAACAGTCAGGAACCCCTTCCTCATATCTCCATCCCTTCCCGTCTGATCCTATCCCAGCAGGTGTGTTAATTTACAGTGCTGACAATCTGAATTATTTATCTCCTCCTTAAATTACAGTGTCCACACCCAGTCTAATTTATGCACACAATAGGCTGCATCTGGACTCAAAAATGCATTAGATTCATTACTCCTGGTGCTGATTTCTGGAACACTTTGTCACATGACAGTAACAACTGACATTTATATAGTACTTTAAGTTTTATAAGAGCTCTTTAAATACATTATCTCTTTTTATCCTTATAAGTATGTTAGGAAATAATGCTTTGACAGCAAGTAGTATTATCCCCATTTTATAGATAAGGAAACCGAAGATTATAGAGATACAGTGGATTGTTGAAGGTCAGAGATGAATCTCAAGCCTGGTTTTCTGACTCCATATGAAGTATCCTTTTTACTGTGTTATACTGCCTTCAGTTCCCATAGATCTTTGGGCTTTCATGGTTTGGGGGTTTGCCTATGAATAAGGAAAATTCAAATTATTTTTTCTTTTCTATTCTGATTTCCTAACTATATTTTCAAATTTATCCCTTTTGAAATCCTACTTCCTCTAAGAATTCCTTTTACAATTCACATCCTTCCCTCCTCCCTGATAGCTGTATTAGACTGGGAAAGCACATAAGAGATTCTAAAGCTACCTTCTATAGCACAACTCCTTACTCTCTCTTATTCATCAACAAAACACTCTGCTTCAGCATTTCTATTCCACTATATCTTATCCTTCCATTGTACACAGTGGAATAATACTATTTTTTTTAACAGCCCCCCCTCTTTAAATTATCTTCTACCTGATGATTAACCCCCTTCACTGCTAATGTTCTCCCTCTCTAAACTACTACATTTATATGTATTTATTCTACTTACATGTGTACATATTGTTTCCCCTGATAGAATGTAAGATCTATAAGATCAAGGGATTGTTTTATTTTTATCTGCATAGCCCCAGGGTCTAACACAGTACTTTGCCACATAGTACATCTTCCAAGGACAAGGTAAAAACAGTAATCAAGGTGTGAATGTTGTGAAACAAGATGTGGTGTAAAAAAAACAATTATATCACCTTAAAGTATATATTACTATGTCAATTTCACCATTTTTCCTACCTTCTTCTTCGTAAAAGGAAGGAGGAATGGAAATATTGTAAGAAGATATGGTGAAAGAAAAAAAAAAAGCACAGTTAATAGTCACAACCATGAATACAAATGGGATAAATTCACTTAGAAAATAGGGGAAGTTAGCCAAATAGATTAGAAAGAAGAATTCAGCAATATTGATATTGTTATTTAAAAGAATCACATGTAAAACATAATGAGTAACTGAAAGTCAAAATTAGGGATTGAAGTAAAATTTTTTGTGTCAGGCAATTTTTTTTTCCTGAGGCAATTGGGGTTAAATGACTTGCCCAGGGTCACACAGCTAAGAAGTGTTAAATATCTGAGGACAGATTTGAATTCAGGTGCTCTATCCACTGCATCACTTATCTGCCCCAATTTTTTTTTTTTTTAAAGGCAAAAATTCTTATTTCAAAAAAAAAAAAAAAGACATGGTTAAAAAAGATAAACATTGACAGTAATACTGTCAATTCTTATATAGATCAAATAGTATAATATCTAAGTACTTAAAGGAAAGCTAATTGAATTATAAGGAAAGATATATAACAAAATTACAGTAGTTAGAAATCTTCACTGGCCATTTTACACCTTAATAAAAACTGACAAAAATGTGTAAGGTTCTTGAATAGAATCTTAGAAAAAAATAAATATGATTGGTCTCTGGTGACTACAGAATGAGAATAAAAACATTATGCTTATATCTCAGACTTACACTATACTTTTATAAAAACTGAGCATGTAACTTGAACATTAAAAATTAATTAGCCAATGCAGAAAAGCAGAAATATTTAATACATCATTTGCTGATAACAATGGAATAACAAATACAATTTTTAAAATATCATTTGAAGAAAGTACTCAAACTTAAATGGAAAAATAGGGCATAATAATAAATATATGTGACTCAAGGAAAGAAATCATAAAAACAATATAACATATACAATTTCATTAAAGAAAATAATAATGATCTAATAACATGCCAAAACTTTTAGCTTGCAGCCAAAACAGTCATTAAGGGAAAGTATATGTCTCTACTCATTTTAATGAACAAAATAGAGAAATAATAAAATAAATATAAATATGATAAAACTTCAATCCCCTAGAAAGCCAAATATTTTTAATTAAATTAAAAACAATATAAAATTTTTGGAACTTAAGAAATTGATGAAATTGAAAACAAAAACAAACTGACAAAGTAACCATTAAAAAAACTATTAAAATAGGCGTTAGCTAAATTGATAAGTGAAAAAATAGAGGTAAACCAAATTTCCATATTCAAAAAATGAAAAAACAGAATAGAATAAAGTTGAAAAGAAAATAAAGGAAATTACTAGAAAATCCTTCCCTGATTATATGTCAATGGAACTGACAAGTGAAATGAAGGAATATTTACAAAAATATGTAAAATAAAAAGATTAACAAAAAGATTAGCAACAAGAAATTGAGTATTTAAATATTTTAATCTACAAAAAAGAGCTACAAGTAAGCTCACAAAGAAAAAAAATAAGGGTAGGCGAATTTACAAGTAAATTCTATCAAAAATACAAAAAAAGATTAACTCTAATATTATAATATTGTGAAAAGAAAAGAAAGAGCTTCCTAGCAAACTCCTTTTATGAGACTAATATGGTCCTGATACATAAAGCAAGGTGAGAGAAAAATAAAGAAGAAAAACTATAGGTCAACTGCTTATGAATGTTTATATAAAAATATCAAATAAAATATCAGCAAAGAAGACAGTGACATATTTTAAAAGATTATATGCTATGATCAGGTTGGATTTATATCTTAATTCTTCGATAAGTTCAGAAAATTGTTAACCTAATGATTCATATAAATAATGAGAATAATATAAATCATCTGGTTATACCAATAAATTAGGGAAAAATTTGGACAAAACACAGCATCCACTTATAGCTAAAAATTTTATATTTTAAAGTGTAGTCATAAATGTAGTATGTAGTATGTAGTATGCATGTAGTATGTAGTATGATTTAAAACCAAGACCTAGCACATCATTATTTGTAACTGAAAAATGCTAGAGATTTTTCAATAAATTTTGAGACAAAGCAATAATATTCATTGTCATTTTTATTTGATATAGTTCTGGAAATGTTATCTATAGCAATAAGACAAGAAATAGAATTCTAGAAATAAGCAGAGGGGTATAAGAAACAAAAGTATTATTATTGAGATGACATTTTACTTAGAGAATCCTGCAGATTCAACTGAAGGTAATTAAAACAATTGATAACCATAAAACCAGCAGGTTACAAAATACATTCCCCAAAACCATTACCCTTTTTAAATATACTATTCCCCCCAAATGAAATAGGAAAAGAAATTCCATTCAAAATATCTGTAGAATATATATCTGAGAGCTTACTTACCAAGATACACAAAAATTGTGTATATATATATATATATATATGTATATATATATATAACTACAAAATACTGTTTATAAAAATAAATAATCTTAAATAATTGAGGAAGTAATTGCTAATTACATTGGTCCATATCAATGTAATAAAACAATTTAAGTTAATTTGTAGATTAAGTGTGATCTCAATCATATTACCAAAGGATCATTGAATGCATCATGCATACCCTTTAATTTAATCTTGTTATTAGTATGCATTTATTCCATGGAGGTCAAAGACAGAAAGAGAATAAAACTTCTATGTACAAAAATATTCACAGTAACACTTTTAGTTGTATCAAATATTGGGAAACAATGGGTGTACATCATTTGGGGAATAGCTGAACAAATTATGGCACGTAAGTATAACGAAATATTATTTTATTTTAAGTATGATGAAGTGTATATATTCAGAGGAACTTGTGAAGACTTGTATGAACTTTTGCATAGTGAAGTGAGAAGAACCAACAGAACAGTTTATATAATGACTGCAATAATATAATGGGAAAATTTTTTTCTCTAAAAATATTCAGAATCATGATCAATGTAATGACCAAACATATTTCATAATGTAAAGATCAAGTATTCTTTCACCTCTTGATAGAGAGGTGATGGAATAGATACACTAGGTATTTATGTTTAAGTCAATTAAAACCTAAAAATTAGCAAAATAACAATTATATGCAAAAAATATTTAAATTCAAAACTGTTAGCATGTGAGTGAATAGTTCATGTTGATTTGTTTGCTGATGTTTGTCCTAATTTTTATATTTCTTTGTAGGATGATGATGACAAGTTGACTTGGAAAGACCGTTTTCCAGGGTATTTGATGAACTTTGCTTCAATCATGTTTATGGTAATGTCCTTGAATGTTTGAATTCTCAAGAAGCCAGAATTTAGCTCAGTTCAAAAATATATATTATTTGCCTACTATCTGCAAAATATTATACTAAGCACTCTGGAGACTTAGAGATTCTCTCTCTGTCATACACACACACATATATATTTATATACATATACACACACAGAGAGAATATTTATATATTCATCTTTATTATTGTCCATTGTCTAGCTAATGTCTCTCTAATGTGCTAGAATTCCTAAATTATTTTTGTTATATTGATTATTTCTCCCTACTGCTGAATGAATACCCTCCCCTAGTCATTTTCCTATCATATAAATCTCAATGCTATTATGTTCCTTACTTCTTGCATATAGATTATCTGGGAACACTGGGAATGTGTTGCAGCATACATTTCTATATTGGTCTTTGCTGACAGATCTGATTCTTCAGATATGGTATTCCATGGTTTGCAATGTTATAGTATCACCAGGAGAAATTAGTATTTAAAAAAATAACTTTATTTTCATGTCAGAAAGCACCTTGAGATAATTTCCCAAATGTAGGTTTTACCCGTGAAGTTTTTTTAATCCAGGCTTGACTAGATTGCTGAAGTCCTTTCTAAATTAAATTCTGTGATTTTCTGAGGCACAGAATCATTCAGACAAAGGAGAGATTTAGACAAAGTATGTCAGATAATTTTGAGAGAGTAAATATCTAGGAGAATCAACAAAAGTTTCTCAGGGAAGTGCCCTTATTAAGTAAAAAAAAAAATATGCTAAGCAAAACAAGAAGAACCAGGAATACATTGTACACAATAACAGCAAGAATGTGCAATGATCAACTACGAAAGACTAGGTTCTTCTCAGTGGTTCACTGGTCTAAGGCAATCTCAATAAACTTTGAACAGAAAATGCCATCTGCATCCTGAAAAAGAACTAAGGAGACTGAATGTAAATCAACGCATGCTAAGTTCACTTCTTTTTTCTTTTTCTTTTTTCTCTCTCCCATGGTTTTTCCCTTTTTCTTATTTTTCTCTCCCAACATAAAGCAATGTATGTTAAAAATAAATTAAAAATAAAAATAAAGTCAAGAAAAATTTTCACAAGATATAAGATAAGGAAATCCATTTTTGATATAATGAAAGACCTGGGAAAAATGCACAAATATAAGAAATAATAAACTATGTTTCAGGAACTAATAGTATAGTTTAGCCTGAAGAGATTTCTAGGCAGGACTATATATTAAATTATGGGGAAGAGGAAAGAGAGAAAAGAATGGTAGAATTCTTGGCATTAAGAAAATATCACAGCTTACTTGTGAGTCATCATTGGCTATGACCTAGAATTTTCATTATTGTCATTGCCATCAGCACTCATCCTTTCTTAGCAAACATTTAATTAGCATGTAGTATAGCTCCTAGATGCTAGATGTAGAGTCCAGATTAGATGTGACCTCCCCCCTCATGGAACTTGAGAATAAGAACAATGCCACATACTTTTTTGAAAACTTTTTGATACTCAGCTCAATATCAGGCACATTTGTAGGTTCTCAATACTACATTAACTTGAATCTGACTAAATTGAATTGAGTTGGTACTAAGTTTTGTAGGCCAAACTGTTGGTTAAGATTATTGATTTCTTTATTTGGCTTACGAGGAATCTCCTTGTAAGAGGTCTGACTGGTGGAAATATTAGGAAAGTAGAAAGTTTTCAATTACTTGTTTACTATTACATATATTAAAGAGAATTTATAACACTGTCCTTCAAGAAATTTAGTATCTAAATTTTTTTCAAATTTGAAAAAAAGATGATGATAATGATATAAGAAAATAAAGGTGTGTGGAATAAGTATATAAATAACTCAGAAGGATCAAACCTTTGAATGATTAGATTCTATTTAAGTCTTAACAGTTCCAGGCTCCACTAGGTCAAGGTCCCATTTCTTAAAACATTATTAGTGTTGGGAGCACTAGCAAGAGAAGTAGTATAGAAAAAAAAATTTACAAAGTTCATTATCACCCAGTGTGGAAACTAACATTGTTTTCTTCTTTTCATTTTTCTCCCTATTGAAATCCAGAATTTCTCTAAAGGCTTATTTAACCACCAGGTGGTGCTGATGATCACACACTCACTATTGGGGCATTCCCCACTGGGGCAGTATTAAATGCCAATGTTCAGTGGTTACCTGAATCAGCACATTTCTATTTTTTAACTCTTCTCTCTCTATGGAGCATCTTTTGTTTTCTAAGTCTATCTATATTTGTGGCTTTACCCAATTGAAATGAGCTCCCAGTCCCTACCCACTGACTGGCTGTTACCCTCATTTTTTTTTTTTTGAATATATTGTGTTTTAGGAGGACTAATGATGGAAACTTGTCTTAAGGGAGTTGGTTTCCCCAAAAACTGATACCAATGTGCTAGTGCTGAAAGTAGTATTTTTATTGCTAACAGAATCAATAGATAAATGGGGCTTAAAAACTAAAGAGCACATTTCACAACAAAAGGCATAAGCATTGTTCAAGTGGCTGTAATCTTTATACTCTTCAAGACCCTGGAAGTCTCATTCTTCCTCCACCTCTTCTCTCCCACCCAAAGCCTCAATCATACTAGAGAAAGGAAAGAGAAGCATGATATGACATGGCAGAATAGTAGCAGAACTTGGTGCTCAGGTTTTAAAGTATGCAAATGGGGAGCATGTACAAGGAATGAAAAGTACAATAGTAAAACTGATTCTTTCCCAAGATGCCTGTACATTCCAGTAACCATGTTTTATGTTAGGTTAGCTGTTGCTAGAAGAGGTTTGGGGTCAAAGGTTTTTTTTAGGAACTAGACAAAGCATCAACCTTGCTGAGTTCAACTTAGCAATAGATTCCATTTTCCAGCTCTCAGGCCATGAGCCAAGATATTCAGAATTCTTACATTTTGCCTGATGACCAGCCCTGGGAGAAGTTTGAACTGAGCATCCCAAGGGAACTGTATACTTCTTTTCCAGTTTAATGGAGGACTCAGATTAAATGGTCCCCATTTAGGGGGAGAGTACAAGTTCACAGAAAAGTACAGAACATATATATGTGGTAATGATGGGCTGTTGTAGTGTTATTATGTATTGGTGAACAAAGCTATCATTACCTCGGATGTGCCTCCCCCAGATTTGCATGAATAGAACCATTTCCCCCTTGGACATAATTTTTTCTCTTGGCCACTTTCTTGGTCCTTCCTTTTTCTAAAGGTATGGTTTTCCTTTTAAGCAGCACCATTGGAAATAATAGGAATGAAAATAGTTAATTCCTCTTCTCCATTATCCATCCAGATCAGCTCCTCCCCCGCCTTGACTTTTTTTAATAAGGAGTCCAAAAAAATTTCCTCTCTGTGGTGCTGGTTTAAAAAAAAAAAAAAAAAAAAAAAAAAGGACCACAGTTTTAATTCTCTCTTGACTGCTCCATGATTGCTTCCCCCTTCTGCATTAGCAATACAACATATATATATATATTCACATTTATCACAAGAGACAAAGTATAAAAGTATAGGACATGAAATCCTGTGGGGGTTTGGCTATAAAGTAACCACCCCTCATAGTTTCATGTATGTTCTAGTATCAAAGTATCTGTCTTGGAACCTATCATGGCTTATAATATGGCACTGCTTTTGGCTATCACTTTTTGCTGAATTCCTCTACTTCTCTTTCCTATAATTTCTCAAGAGGAGAGCAGCTAGTTTGTTAGTCAGAGTCTAGCCAGTCAGTTATAGGTTCAAGGCAAACTTTTCAGCAGGAATTAAAGAATGGTGAATACTGGAAAAACTTCTACCAGAAAGCACTAAGCATCTACTTCCAAGTTTCTTGATCTCCTGAACAGCAACAGCACTGTGCAATATACAAAATAAATAGAATGATTCAGGACCAGTCACTAAGAGCTGAGTGAGTATCTTAAAAGATAGATATTTTAAAGGAGGTGGCATTTAAGCAGAGCCTTGAAAGGAGTAGGAGTTCAAAGAGGCAGAGATGAAGGGGAGTATTCAAGACATAGGGGATAGCTTGTACAAAGGCATGGAGAGGACAGAATGTCATATATTGGCAACAGAAAAACTTGCTTGGCTGAAATGGATAAGATGAGTGTAGGAGTAATGTGTAATCAATACAGAAAGATAAGAAATAGCCATAACAAGAACAGCTTTAAATGCCAAACCAAGCTTCTTCAGATGCAAAATTAAAACTTGAAAAAATTACAAAAGATGGTTATGTCAATTTTGGCATTATCAGCATAGAGTTGAAAATAAAAAATAGAGAATAATGCTAAGATGATTTGAAATGTAGAATCTGAGAAGAGAAAGAATTCATCATAGATGGCCTTCTCCTCAACCCCCTGCAATGAAAATCGAGGCAAGACTACTAATAAAAAGGTAGAAAGAATAATGCAGCTGGAGGAAGAAAAAAAAGTCCTGAAAAAGCCATTGTGTAGTTCACCAATATAACTGTTTCTTCCTCAACAGCATGTAAGCAGAAGCAGAAAAGGTAAATATCGAGTGTACTCCAAGAGTTTAGCATTTGGAACAAAATGAGAAGCTAGAAAACAATAGGGTAAGGGATTTCAAGACTGAGGACAGTATAAATTTGAAGAGGTCAACTAGATGGTCAAGATTCTGAAGGCAAGATTTCCAGGTTGACCGACTAGCCTAGGGTCATATAGAGAGTAAGTATGAAATGTGAATGTAAGACTGACTTCCTGACTCCAAATCCATCCACTTAAATCTATTATACTACTTCTCATCTTATCTCTGTTCTTTCCTTTTCCCTTACACAGATACCACCATAGCTTAGCCCCTCATAACCTCTCTTTTTGACTTTTAAAATAACCTTTTCTATTGTTATATTTGTTCCTCAAATGATTTGAGCTTTAATATCAAGGTCATGTATTCATTTGGAACTTATTGTAGTATACAGTGTTGATTAAAACCTATTTCTGATGTATCACTTTCCATTCTGAGTAGTTTTTTGCTGAATACTGAATCTTTATAACCCAGGTTTTTAGGTTTCTCAAATGTTATGCTACCATATTCACTTGCTTTTATATTTTATGTTCCTATTATGCCACACTGATCAGTTTTTTCATTTTTTAATTAACACAATATAATTTTGAAGTGTACTGCTTTGTAGTTTGAGATCTGGTACAGTTAGGTCCCCTTATTTACCACTGTTTTTGTAATTTCCTTTGAGATGCTTGATATTTTGTTTTTTTCAAGATGAATTTGATTATTTATAGCTCCATAAAGTTATCTTCTTTTATATGACAACCAAATAAAGAAGTTAATTTAGGATTAATATTATTTTTATGATTTTGAGATGGCTCAATTATGAGCAGTTAATACCTCTGCTATTGTTGATATTTGTGGTTATTTTTTTTTCTCTGTTACACTATTTCTTTTTTTTTTAATTTTTAATTTTTAATTTTTTAAATTTTTATTTTATTTGCATAACATATGTGTGGGTAATTCTTCAACAATAACCCTTACATAGCTTTCCGTTACAAATTTTTCCCCCAACTCCCCACCCCTCCCCTAGATGGCAGGATATCCATATTTGTGGTTATTTTGAAAAGAATTTATTTTACTATTTGTTCTTGCAGGGTTGTTTTGGAATTGTACAAACATATGGATGATTTAGATATATTTTGTGGATATATTTTATATTTTTTAAATTTTCTGGTTTTCAAATGTTTTAATTAATTTGAATTTATCTCTATAGTTCTTTCAAATAGACGTATAATGCCATCTAAAAAATCCAGTAATTTTATGTCCTCCTGCTTATTCCTTTGATATATATTTTTTCTTGTCTTATTGGTATAACTAGCATCTCTAGAATTATACCAAATATTGATAAACAATTAACGTTCTTGTCCTTATTGAAAAGACTTCTAATGTTTCCACTGAATTTTAATTTTTATAGAAATAATTGAAGGTCTTCTATTCCATTAAAGATCCATTTACTACCTGTAGTATAATCATACTCACTTTTATGTGATACTTCTTGGTTATTTTTTGGAATATCAATATTCCTGGGCTTTCCCTCCACTTTATACTGGTTGCCATTAAGTCTCCTGTGATCCTGACTGTGATTCCTGGATTTTGAATTCTTTCTGGCTATTTACAGTATTTTTTTCTTTGTCCTGAAGTCTTTGCATTTAGACTCTAACCCTTGGAAGTTTTTATTTTGGGATTTCTTTCAAAATTTTCTTGATGGATTCTATTTTTATTTTATCCTCTGGTTCTAGTAAATCTAAACAGTTTTCATTTATGATTTATTGAAATAAAGTATCTCTAGGCTTTATTTTCTGCTAATGGTTTTAAGGGAGTTTGAGGATTTTAAGTTATTTTTTCTTAACTCATTTTCCAGGTCAGTTGTTCTTGAAAGCAGACATCTTACATTTTCTTTTTTCTATTCCTTTGATTTTGTTCTAATATTTCTTGTCTTACGGGGCCATTGAGTTCTATTTGTATTTCCTACTTTTCAGGAAATCTATTTCTTGGATAAGGTTTTCTACTTTCTGTTCTGAGATATATGTTCTCCTAATTCTTTCTTCCAGAACTATTATTTAATTTATAATTATATTTTTAAGTCTCTTGCTTCATTTTTCTCTAGTAATCTTTTAATCCTTGTGACTAAGTCATTTTTTTCCCCTTTGCATCTTTGCTTATTCCCCTAAACTTCAGTTAGAATTCCTGGCTGCATGCCTCTTTCAGTGCTCATGGCTTCTAGCTATATTTTGGTATATTCCTAGGCCAGATGAAGCAGCTTTTTTTTGGTTAATTTTTGGATTTCTTAGTCATTATTTTATCTCTTCCATTTTTAGCTCAGTATTGGAGTATTTGGGAGAGAACTAAACTCTTCCATCACTTTTTTTGCTACCATCTTAACTGGAAATTCTTAGCTATATATCCTATTTTTGACACTTATAACCCTTAACAAATTGACCTCATCTTATCTTTCTCAACTTAATATACATTACTCTTTTTCACTCACTTTATGTTCCAGCATAACAATACTACTCCTCTTTTCCTGTATATGGTGTTCCATCTCCTACTTCCAAACCTTTACAAACACGTTACCTTTTATCAGAAAAGCACTACTGCCTCACTTCAACTTGTTAAAATCCTTAACAAGGCTCAGCTCAAGTACCATCCCTTTTCTGATCTCTTGGTTGCAAGCATAATTGTTATCGTGTGTTAACTTGTCTCTGTCTAAATTGTTTTCTCCTAATAGGATGTAAATTTCTTGAGTTAAGGGACTAGGCTTTTTGTTTGTTTGTCATTGTATCCCCAAGACATAGTACAGTATTTGACACATTGTAGGGGATTAATAAATGCTTGTTGAATTAATGAGTTGGCTCAAGTGCTGTTTCAGACACTTGGCTATATAAGAAGAACAATAATACTTTCACAAGTATATGGTGAGGAAAGCTCTTTGCAAATTATAAAGTACCATGTAAATATGAATTTTTATTGATTCACCATTTGCCTATCATAGGAATGAGATCATGATATCAAATTCTGGGAAGGCTAGTAATAATTCATGTTTATAAAGCAAATAAACATTTGCAAAGCAGTTTTCGCGCAACTCTGTGAATTAGGTGGTATAAATGTTAGTATCTCCATTCAACATAAAATCTCGGTCAAAAGAGCCCTCAGATGTTAGAAAACATAAACAATATCTGAACAAAAACCCCTTCTATGACATACTGGCTATGACTATGACATATGACTATGACATCATCATCCTTTGCCTGAGAAGAGAGAGGGGGGAAACAACTACTTCTCAAGTAGCCCAATTCACTGATGCATGACTTTAATACTTAGAAATTTTTCTTTGTGTTCATTCTTTGTTCATTTTTGTATATGAGTGTATAGTTCTGCCCTCTCATTCCAAGTATAATTCATGTTCCACATGATAATCCTTCAAGTACAAAGCAGTCATTTTGTCTTTCCTACGTCATCTTTTCTTTGGACTGAACATTCCTTCAACCAATCTGCATATAACAGGATCTTGTGGTCTATCATCTTAGAGACTACTCTCTGAATTCTCACCAGTTTATCAGTAGCCTTTGTAAATGTAGAACCCAAAACTTAACACAGTATTTAAAATGTGGTCCGAATAGGGTAAAATACAATAGGAGTATAAACTTCTGAGTCCTGAGTACTATATCCGTTTTTATGTAGCCTTAGCCCAAGGTAACATTAGCTTTGTTGATCATTGTATCATGTTATTCATGTGCAGCCAACTTATGATTTCTTAAAAGCCCCCTATATATTTATCAGGCAAACTGTTGTTTAGGCATACCTCCCTATCTTATACTTGTGTTCTTTCTCACTTACCACATTTGTATTGATGGTTGTTAATGAATGTCTACATGGTGGAAGAGAAATTATTGTCAATAAACATACACTGTTTGCCTTTTAATGCATTACACTAGATACAGTGGACAATACAAAAGCATGTAAGCCATAATTCTCTCCCACAACATGCTCCTAGTCTAATTTGAAGGACAGAGTATGTACAAAAAAGTGTTCATAAATAACATATAAATTAATATTAGTATTAAAGCACAGGACTGGAGTCAAAAGAGTTAGGTTCAAATCCCAGTTTGTGACTGAAAAACTGTAGGAACTAAGTGTTATATACAAGATGGAAGGAAATAGGACTGGATTAACATGGTTTAAAAATAACAGGCCACTTTATCTAACATTTAATGGATATAAACACTTTATATATACTATATATCGTTTGATTGTTTCAGTTGTGTCCAACTCTTTGTGTCCCCATTTAGGGTTTTCTTGGCAGAGATGTTCCTTCTTCCTTCTCCAGCTCATTTTCACAAATGAGGAACTGAGGCAAACAGGGTTAAGTGACTTGCCTAGGGTCACAGAGGTAGATAAGTATCTTGAGGCTAGATTTGAACTTCGAAAGTTGAGTCTTATTGCCTTACTGAGTTCTATCCAATGTGGCTAGTGCAGCAAATGATGTGTAGACTCAGGCACCAGATGATATGATTTAGGAGAGCACCAAATGTTAGGGTTCGGTCATATGAAGAGTTCACAATGGTGATTCTCTTTGGCAAAAGGTAGGTTTATTTAGGAGAACAGATTACAGACAAAATGAGGAAATATAATAGACACCAGAAATAATAAATAGTTGGGAGAGCATATAACAAGGAAAGAGGTTTTTAATAATTAATAATGGAAAAGACAAGTTCCATAGTGGAACTTACAGTTACCCAGGAGAAAGGGAACATCCCATGAGGTTGGGGCATGTTCTTAGCTGGCAGGATAAGTCCTGAAAGGGACTTGGCACCCTAAAACAGTTATCTATAAGGAGAAAGAAACCATAAGGCATAGTGAGGGTGGGAGTGGTGAGAAGAGAAACACTACCATGGCACTGGGGAGGGAGGAAGGGGAAAGCTACCCTGAGGCAGAGTGCCATGATGGACTGATCTAAAGGGATCTAGTAAAGATAGTATGGGCTATAGGCTGATTTAAAGGGGAAATTTAATCTCAGGGATATGACTGGGATTTCTTTGCTGGCTAGAGCAAAATGGGGCTGCCCGCTACCCCCACAGAGAGTGAGCCTCAGATGTTTGACATAACTTGGATTTCTGAATGGACAATCTCCACAGAGGGTGATTGGGACCGTGAGGCTGAACTGATTCCTATCTATCTCTTCCTCCATGGAGCAATTCCATCAATATTTCATTCTTTCTCTGCCAGCCACACTTAAGACCTCATCACTGTCTACTGCACATAGCTGCCTTTTATATCTATATATTACATGTTGCTTTTGCATATTATATATGTAACCTTATTTGATCTTAAGAAAAATACCTGTAACATAGATAAGTATTATTATGTACATTTTATTTTAGAAAAAAGCTAAGTCTCAGAGAAGTTAAATTATAACATATAACTAGTTTATGGCATAATTGGAACTGAGATAAAGGTCCTTTAGGTCAAAGGAACATTCTTTGATGCCTCTTTAGCATGAGGGCTCTGTGGTTCCAAAGAAGTATATATTAAATGCTAAATTAGAAGTATAGAAAAGAAGAGCTTTAGGAGATCTCAAAGCAAATGAATTAGGCTTTTTGGGGGAAGGAGGAGCAGAAGTGTATAGATTGTGTATGCAGTGAGCAAAGAGTTAGTGTGAGAGGACCTTCTCTAAATAAAATGTGATGTCTACTTCCTGAGTAGAACTTAGTCCTTTCTGTATACTTTCAGAAAATATAAAAACTAAAGGGAAAGAAGAATGTGCGTTAACTCCACCTTGCTCCTGTTAGGACTCTCCAGATCCCTATGGCAAAAGAGAAATTTCTGCTATTTTTTTCTGACCCAGAACCACATCATCCTTTTCCACTGTAAGCTTTAGATCTCCCCCTGTTTCATAGGCACCACTGTGAACCATCACTGCAAAAGTGATTTTGGGGGAAAATAATCTCACATCACATTTTCCAGGCCTTTACTGTCTGGCAGTGACAATCCCATAGGAATTGGAAGTGAAAATGTCTACATTGTTGGAGAATGGTGATGTCATATCCTGGTTTTTCTACTTACATAGCAGTTATTTCTTAACCCTCAAGGCTGTTTACCATCTTTACTTTTTCCCCCATCCCCAGTAGTTCATCAACATAGAATGGCTTCCTAAACCCAGGTTTTTCCATCTAATTTTTTGCTGTCCTTCCTGGTTATAGATAGAATGATTTCTAACTACTCAGTAAAATGTCCCCTTCATCTCCTATGGCCTTCCACTCCAGGGACCATATCTCTTTCCTCCTTTTTCCTGCTTAGCCCATAATAATGGAATGAGAGTGACAGTTGTCTTTTCCCTTCTTCATTTGCTCAGTCTTCCACTTAGCTTTTCACTATCATCCCCTTAAAGGAAAGAGGTATGACATTACTTTAGAGGAAGGAGCTGGATCACAAGAAAGAAAATTTTACTTGACTGATGCAAATTGAAAATCCAATTTAATTTAGGGCAACTCAAACACAGGGGAATTATTTTGCTTGCTAAGAAATTGGATCCTGATTCAAACTAGTCCTGTCCAGGGGCATCTTTCTTTTTCTAATTTTCCTATGCTTGACACATAGTAATGACCTTTCTTTGGGATGGGAGGGAGTGTGCTTTGGGGGAAGCGTTACAGGCAGGCAGAACCCTTTATTATTCTTAATTTCCAGAGAGAGGAAGTACAGGGCACCCAGGGGTCAAGTGGCTGGTAAAATTTCCCTTCTGAAAACAGCGGCTTTAAGTCAACGTCACGGCAAGAGATTTCTGCACCAAATGGAGAAATCCGAGCTCTTCATTTCAAATACTTGGTTAAAGAAGAAATCTGAAAGTGTTCCTTTGTTTAGTTTGAAGCTTGAAGAAACAAATTCTGATTTCTCCTTTTTTCTTCCCTGACAAACCCTGTCCCTTCAAATTTCCAGCTCTTATTTGCTCCCCAGCTCAAAAATCTTCTATAGCTCCCTATTTCCTATTTTACAAGGTCAATTCTAATTATATGGACTCACCCTAGTTACTTAAACATGTACTACTATTTTCTAACACATACTCCCAATTTCAATAAGGCTCACCTCCATTCCTCCTCCCCCATGAATATAGCCTGTTTTTCTTACCTTTATACCTTTATTCACAATTTTTATTCCAATGCCTTAAAATACCTCTGTTTATATACATAAGATATATAAATCCTGCATATTTTTGAAAGACTAGTTCAAGTCCTAACTTTTCCATTAAGATGTGCATGATTACCTCAGCTCCTATTGATTCTTTCAACCCTGAAATCACATATGGCCTGAAAGACAGTGTAATAATTAATTACATATTGATTACACATTGTCTTGTTCACTATTCATGCTTCAGTAATCTTCTATCTTATCGGTGTGGTTCTTCTATCCTTTAGTGCACACCCTACTTTTTCTGTGCCTAACAGTCTACTCATAGACCCTCAGAATGTTAAAACAAAAAATTACTGATGATGTTATCTGCTTCAACCTCCTCATTTTTCATATGAAACTTCATGTTTATAATAAACTAGCCAATAGCAGAGCTAGGATTTAAGTGATTCCTCTCCCTGTTTTTCTCTTCAACAGATTGCACTGACATTCTCCATTGTCTTTGGGGTGATTGTATACCGAATTACAACCGCAGCTGCCCTATCTCTCAACAAAGCTACACGCTCCAATGTCCGGGCAACAGTGACAGCAACGGCAGTCATCATCAATCTGGTGGTCATCCTTATCCTGGATGAGATCTATGGTGCTGTAGCCAAATGGCTCACCAAAATCGGTATTATGTAACTCAGTGTTTAGAAATTGATTTTTTTTATTTTTGTTTTTATTATTACACATAGTACTGTATCCTAGCCCTCTTTGAGTACTGATAGCTAATGCCAGTGAAAATTCTTAAATCCTTGGCTGTTAGGAACTATGGTTGTTTATCAAATAATCCAAAAAAACCTTATGTTGGAACTAAAAGGAAACTTTGAGTTCATGAAGAAAACCAATTAACTTTAGAAATTAGGAAAATAATGCCTAGAAAAGATGATGGCCATTGTCACACTCATTGCTAACAGAGAGAAAAGCGAGATCATTTAATATCTTGATATAATAATAATTATTGAAATAGCTTCTATGTATGTAATTCTTTGCATCTGGCATTTTACTGTTAATAAATATCTATTAAGTACCTATTATTTGCCAAATACTGAACTATGAACTGATGCTATAAAAAAAGATAAAACTGTTTCCATTTTCTAATTTTTTTTGCTGAGGCATTTGGGGTTAAGTGACTTGCCCAAGGTCACATAGCTAGGAAGTATTAAATGCCTGAGGCCAGATTTGAACTCAGGTCCTCCTGACTTCAGGGCTGGCACTCTATCTACTGTACCATCCAGTTGCTCCAACAGTTCCCGTGTTCAAGAAGCATAGTCTAATAGGGTAGACAATACATCAATAATTTTATATAAACAAGCTATATGTAAAATTAATTGGAAATAATCCCCAGAAGGAGGGCACTAGAATGAAGAGGAATAAAGAAAGTTTTCCTATAGAAGGTAGAATTTTAATTGAAACTGGAAGGAAATCAAGAAGCAGAGGAAGAGAGAATTCTGGGCTTGGAATCAGGCCTTAGACTTATGATCCCATGTGAAAAGATTTATTTAAGTCTTACACAGCACTGTAAGATCTCCTCACTCCCAAGTCTAGTGCACATCTTACACTTATTCAAAGGAATATTTAGTTCATTTCTTAAATATTCTATAGATTAGTTAAACCATAAAGAACATTGGATCTGAAATTAGATTTCAGGTTTCAACCATTGGCTGTGTGATCATGGGCAAATATAATTTATCTCTATAAGTTTATAGCTGATGGATTAAAAGTCCTGAAGAGGTTAAATTACCCAAGGTGGCATAAAAAATCATTCAATTATATTTAATGAATATTGATTAAATTACCCAAGGTGGCATAAAAATCATTCAATTCTATTTAATGAATATTGATTAAACCCACTATATTCTAAGCAAGATGCTAAATACTAAGGTTTTTTGCCCTTAGAGACATTCTATTGACTATAGTAAGTGGCAGAGTCAGGATTAGAAACCAAGTCCTCTGATTTCAAACCTAACTTGAAACAGCCATTATGTTACTTACACTTAAAATTTATTCTGAAACTCCATGTCCTTCTGAGAACTTAATAGATATAAATTTTCTCTTTTATGTCTCAACTCTGTCTAGTCATGTATGGATCCATGTTAGCTGTCCAAATCAGCAAGTTTACAAAGAATTGAACTGCAAACTAATTCATGCTATTTTATTCCTTAACACAATGCCATAAGAATTAACTGCTGAAGAAAACCTTTTAGACATTTATTGAATGAACGAATTTATATATAGTACAAGAAGTACTATGGATATAAATTGAAGAAACTAGACTGTTTCTTTTCTCAAGGAGCTCAAACTTTGCCATAGAAATATGGGGTTAGAGGAATTCTTATGGACATCATCACACTGCTTCTGAATGAAAGAAATTAACATCATTCAACATCCATTATTAAAATGTTTATTATGTACAAAATACTGTTCTAGGTTAAAAAAATGAAATAATATTTATAAAGCACTTTGAGTGCAGCCTGGCACATAGTAAGTACTATATAAATGTTAGATATTATTATTTTTTTTAGACTGGGAACATATTATTTGTTTACAGTGATTTTTAATCTAGAAGGTAGAAATATGGCATCTGTGCAAAAATATATACAAATTAAAATTTTTGACAAGTTTCTAAGAGCAATACAAAATGTTCCAAGTATTCAGAGAAGAAAGATATGATAACCAATCACAGAGATCACCCTATGATCCCCTCTCATTTTGTAGATGAGAAAACTATGACTTCTAGAATTTAAGTGACTTGAGTATTCTTTGACTTTAAATACTTCATTTAAGTTGAGGTTTAAGTGCTAGGAAGGAAGTCAGAGAAATACTAATAGCTGACTTTAAGGCTTGTAAAATATTTTCCACAAATTGCATCTTTTGAATCAATAAAAAACTGTGCAAGGTAGGTACTAGAAATACTATTATCACCATTATATACATGAGGAACCTGAGATTTAGCCAATATGTACATGCCAATATAAAGTGTATATGCCTACATGATGTTTCTAAATGTATTGATATATAACTCATGGGAAGGCACTAAATGACATCTCTGGAATTCCACTGTTCACTAAGGTCACCTATTTTTATCTAGAAAAGAGCTTCAAAGTTGGTTATTCTTTTCTTGAACTCTTAGAGGTGAACTTGAATTATATATATCTACCCCTCCAATATTGCTGGTCTACTGAAATAATTGATTGAGAAAAGTTCCTGATTTCTCTGCTGCTGTTCCTTAAAATGGGGGAAGAGAGCCCTTAGTTTTCATTCTTCATTTTGATTCCTTCCTACTAAATGCTAGTTACAAAATGACTATCACAAATATGAATAGAGATAAAACGTATTTAAGCAAATAGCAAGCTGAGGCAATTGGGGTTAAGTGACTTGCCCAGGGTCACTCAGCTAAAAAGCAGTAAGTGTTTGAGATCACATTCGAACTCAGGTCCTCCTGACTTCAAGGCTGGTGCTCTATCCACTATGCCACCTAGCTGCCCCACCTATGATTCTAATGGATGTAAAACTGCTTTGTGACTGTAAGACTCAATGTAAACTTATTAATAACCTTAAGTTAATCCACTACAAATATTACTGCTACAGCAATATCTCACTCAATGATATCACTTCAGATTACTTAAGTTTCATATCATATGCAAATTTGCAAACTCATTGGCCATTACTTGGAGTAATGATTATGGCAGTAGAATCAAGAAGGTAGATTTAAATATTAGCTTATACACTATGCATGTGTCTCTGAGCAAGTTAACCTCTCGGTGCTTCTTTTTCCTCAGCTATAAAATAAAGAGATTGGAATCCGTGACTTCTAAGTCCCTTCTAGCTCTAGTATATCATCTAGGAACCTTGGAGTTCTCATCTGGTCCAGTCCCCTCATGCTATATGTTTGATCCTTGTTTCTTACAGAAACTATGGAGAGTTTTAGCAACTCTTTCATAAAGAGACAGTGATAGTCTTCATCCTCTTTGAAATATAAAGTTTCAAACAGTTCCATAGAGAAGAGCTAAAGGAACTTTGACCCAGTGAAGGGTTAAATAGCTTCCCCAACAAGGTCACAGGTATTCAAATAGCAGAGCTTGAAGTAGAACTCTGGATCTGACTTGTGGTCTGGTGGCAGCAGTAGGGTTAATCAGCACTATTGTTCCAATGGCAGCAATTAAACTTCCCCTGAATTTTCCCATGCTATGGTCTCTGAGGAAACATTAAAGAAGTGAATGACATGATCCCTATTGTCAAGGAACTCACAGTTTAGTTGATGAAACAGAATGCACAAGAAAAAATTCAAGAACATTTAAAATGTACTAGAAATACATTTGAGAATATAACCATACCCGGTGTCCAGGAGGTTTACATCTACAAGGCTTTTTGTAGGAAGTGAATTTTGAGCAGGGTTTTGTCATAAGGGAAGAAATTCTAGTTATTACAAACCTGCACCAGAAAGCTATATGCATGGGAAATTGAGATCATAACATAGTGAATTAGGTCAAAACTAGAACTGCAATTGAATGAAAACTTGAGTTTTGGACTCCAAGTCCAATATTTAGATTTTCTCCAGCTGAAAACAAGGATATCTGAATTGCTCTAACAGTATCAATCAATGTCAGTCTTCTGGTATGGTTATGATTTATTTTCTACCCATTGCAGAAGGCAATATGTTATGTTAATATTAATAAGGAGAGAAAAAGGGGGTGGTTGGGAGGCAGAATTAATACCAAAGACACAAGTGGCTTCTGGGACATCAAATAGCTTTTTAAAGAATAATGTTTCAAGGCTCTGGGTGTAAATGGATGGATCTAATTTTCCTTCAAATACGGACAATATGTGTTTTTAGAATAAAGGGTGAAAGTGTTTGTTTGAATGTAGCCCAGGTTTATTGGACTCAGAGTACTAGGGACAAAAGGAGCCATATTCATTATAGCCCCAGTCTGATCAAGAACATACATCCTGAGCATGCACACATGTGGGACCATTCAGCTTTCTTTGGGGGAAGAAAGAATAAATTTGAATAAACTGGAAGTTGTTTTGAGAAACAGGACTTTTAAAAGGAGCAAAAGACATGTTCTAGGTCATAGATGTCAAAGGGAGACTCCATCTCCAGTCATAGTAAAATCAGATTAAAATATCCTTGGGAAATGTTTAATAAAATAAATATACACTATAACATACATAATGTTAATTTGTGGTTTTCTAAGTCACCTAGCAGTGATAGCCTTGTTTTTGAGTTTGACATCACTGTTTTAGAGGATGGTAGAATAAGGGGAAGATGTTAGATATAAGAACCAGAAATCAGAGCAGCAGAAAATCCCAGTGGCTACCTGCAACCACAGTCAAATCACTCTACCTCATAGAATCTCAGAACCAGAAGGGATGGATTTAAAGGCATTCAAACTAACCCAAATTTGTACATAAGTCATTATCTACAACATACCAAACTGTTGATAATCTAACATTTCCTGAAGGCAACTATGTGGCATAGTGAAAAAAGGCCTGGATTTGGAATTGGGAAGTCCTGAGTTCAAAACTGACTTCAAATATTTATGGCTCTATAACTGAGCAAATCACTTGAATTTTATCTGACTCAGTTTCTTCATCTAAAATCTACCTCTCAGGGTTGTTGTGAGGATCAAATGAAAAAAATGTTTATTATAAGTACTTGGTACAGTGCCTTGCACATAGTACTTCCTTAATTAATACTTCTCTTTAAAATGTATTAAGATATCCAAGGAGGGCCAGTCTTCTACTTCTTGAAGCAATTGTTCCATTTTTAGATAGCTCTAATTGTTAGATTTTTCTTACATGGTTCCTAAATCTGTCTTTGCAACTTCCATCTTTTGTTCTCAGTATTTTTCCTCTGGTGCCAAGCAGAACCGTCCAGCTTTATCCTTTGTAAGTTGAAGGTTTTAGACTAGATGTACTCTTCCTTCCCCTTTATCATTTATTCATTCATTCGATTGTTTGTTTATTTATTTATTTTGCTGAGGCAATTGGGGTTAAGTGACTTGCCCAGGGTCACACAGCCAGGAACTGTTAAATCTGAGGCCATATTTAAATTTGAGTCCTCCTGACTTCAGGGCTGCTGCTCTAGCCACTACACAGCTAGCTGCCCCCTACATGTACTCTTAATATCCTTTCTAGCTGGAAGCCTTGAATTCTATGATCCTACTAATGTAGTCCAGGGCAACATTCATACCAGCAAGTTAAAAAGAGTAGAATCTACATTCAGAAGCAAGAGTCAGGAGTTATAATCTGTGTCAGGAACTGAATTGGGCAGGAGTGAAAGCTAGCATAAGCAAGAGCTCTAAACTTGCCATTAAATGAGTTTGCTGGACTATATATGCTTGCTCTGGCAAGAACTTGCTCATGGCAGAACCATGAATGCCAATCTTGACCCCTCCTGTTCCTTAATGCAGTAATGTTGCCAGAAACCAGAGACATTGTTTCTTTAGATCACCTTTAGGCACTTGGGAGAAGGACACCTGCTTTTGTGTGCTCTGATCTTTATTCATGAACTCATGATTTGTTTGCTTTTCGAATAAGGGTAAAGTTGCCCATCTCACCTGTTTTCCTCATGACCAGTAACAACTTGTATAGGATGCCCCAAAGTCAAGGTAACCTGTGACTATAGAAGGAGGCAAAATGCTGATCCATGTAGGATGTGAACCTTTGACTTGATGGATCAATAATGTAGTTTTTAAAGGTTTTGCTTGCTTATATTTATTATAGTTTTGGAGTAGTTCACCAGAGAAATACCTAGGCTTCCTTGGTTGAATGTCTCTGAAAGATTTTTAAAGCCCTTGGGGAAAGGAGGTGGCAACTTCTTTCCTGTTCATTAGCCTTCAAATACATTTCTTAGTTCTAACCTAAATCTATCCCTTTTCAGTTTAAGCCCATTTCTTCACAAGCCAGATGCCTCAGGGGGGTTTAGGCAGAAGGCTTTGGGAATCCTGGCATTTGGCCAGGGTGCTAGTAGCTTCAGGTCTCCCCATCTCCCAGCCCTTGGGACCATGGATTCCCTCCAGTTAGGAAGCCCTTCAGAACAGCTGGGCCTGACAGGTGTGTCCCAGAAACACCCAAACATATTAAATTCCCACCCCCTCTGCCTGATTCTCTTTTCTGCTTTCTCATGGAAGAAGAGAGTAACCAAGGGGCTGCAAAGAGAACCCCTAAACCCTTTCTTCCATCTCCTACTCCCACAGCTGGCTGTCTGGTTATACAGCTGGCTCTCTGACTCCTGCCTGGATATTTCCCTCCCCACAGCACAAACAAGACAACAACATTACAGGGAGAAAAAAGGGGTAGTGGGTTCTCCCTCCTCTGCCCCACCCCCCAAGCATACACACAGAGAAAAACAGAAATAAGACCAGATGGCAGCCCTTAGTGCTGTCAGGAAAAATTGGTGTTTGTGAAAGCTTGATCTGCCCTCAGGGAAGGGAGCTAGCACCTCATGCTCTTTGACTGACTCACCCACACAGGTTCAGACTTCCCACTCGGTTCCAGTTGAGGTTCCTCCAAAGCCACCCAGGCATGCTTAGAATAGACCACTGATAAGAGGATACTTCTTTACTTGTCCTCTCACTCCCACCCTCCACTCCCAGTCACAGCCCAGGTCTGACATTAATTGGAATATGAACTTAGAATTGGACCTTGACTATCCTATTGGGATATCTGATTGATCTATTAGGTTCATTGATACAATGTTCCTCTAAAATTCTGAATATATTGAAAATAATTCTTTTTCCACTCCTGTGCCAGTGATATTTCTGTGGAAGCAGGAGATGCCTTAAGGTATTTTATCACCCTGAGTCAATTCCCTAGGACCAGTTTAGGTTCTATCTCTTTATAATATAAAATTTTTCAAAATCAGTTTACATGAGTTGCATGGATTCATATCTATTGTACGTCTTCCTTATTCCAGATCCTCTCTTCTATGTACTTGGCCATCTAGTTATCCTGCCCTTTCCTCCTTGGCAGTAGTCATCACTTCTTTTCATTATCCTAATAGTGGAAGTCTATCAGGAAAACCATTGTAGGCCTGAAGTCAGGAAGATTCAATTTTCTGAGTTCAAATCTGGCCTTCCACATAGTTACCAGCTACATGACCCTGAGCAAGTCACTTAATCCCATTTGCCTCATTTATCTCATCTGTAAAATGAGCTGGAGAGGGAATTGACAAACTATTCCAATATCTGCCAAGAAAACACCTCATGGGGTCATGAAGAGTCAAACATTTCTGAAATGACTAAAAAACAGCAAAAAAAAAAAATGATTATATTGAAGAAAGATGTAGGCAATTTTCTAAGTGGACCTAGTTTTAGGGCTTCCCTAGAAAGATACAGGACATCTGTTTAGTGGTCTTTGAAATTACCTGTTCTTTTTCAGAACCAGAGCTGAGTAGTCTTAAAAATGCTGCCCAATGGTCTAGAGCAAAGTTTATGCCCAGTGTTTGGCAAAATTCATCTTATACTGCATAGATCCTGACAGCCAGTACTATCAATGTTGTACTCATTCTCTCCCTTCTGATTTCTGTTCTTTTGGAGTAGGATCATGATGGAATGAGTCGAGTTCACTGCTCTATAGAACTCTAGGCATTTTTGTCCATATTCCTTTTTAAATTCCATGCTTTCATCTCCTCCACAGTACAAGAAATCCAGATTACTGTCCTATTCCCACATCCCATACTAGGAAAGTTTGAACTTTTCTCCTTCCCCAGAAAGTCCAGCAAAGACCATAATCATGCTGAAAAAGCTGTATAAGGTGAGGGCATGACTCTGATTTAGTGGTATGTTGTGGGGATTTGGATTATTTATTGGCATTTCCCATTATTTACATTGTTCATGGCCCTTAAAGCTCAAGTATGATTTTTAGAAATGAAACCAATAAATAATAACCAGTCCTTGATTTATCAGCACAGACAGGAAGGGCATGATTTCAAATTGGGACAATCATTCTGAAAGAACTAAATGCCATTTTCAGTGTACTGTTAGGAAATCCTTGTCCTATTGCTTTGCAATAATTGGGAGATGTAGTTCTGTCCAGTTTGAATATGGTGACAGGAAATAAAATGTAGCAGCTACCTCCATGTTCCAGTCTCTAGATTTGCCTGCATTTACTTTTGCCCTCAACCCTTCATGTCTAGGACTATCCATAGGCTTGGCCCATTTATAACTCAGACCCTCAGGCCAGATTCCTAGTCACTAATATAAATTTGGTTAAATATTCAAATGCCCCCCACATTAATCATATAAAACCAGTAGTAGGCAGATGTTGCTAAGCATTTGGACCTAAATGATACAAGCCATACCAGAAATCTTGAAAATTCATTCATTCAATGACCATACATAGAAGAGCACATCTGGCAATTTTGAACACATCTGGCAGTAGCTGAGGGCCACCCAGAAGATGCCATCTCCCCTGCCTTATTCATTTAGGGGATTTTTTTTTTAAACTCATTTTGAACAGAGAGAGAAATTATCGAGCTTAGAATCATAAGACTGGAAAGGGTCTTTAGAATCAATGGCTAATTTTCCAAGCCTTTGAGCACCAGAGCTTTGGGGTTCACTTTCCTTTCCTGCAGATGAGTGGGTAACCAAGCTTATGGAAGGGATTGTGGGTCCTCAGCCCATTGTGAGTCTGATGAGTTAAGTATAAATCAATCAGATGGGAGGCTGTCTGGTCAGAACCTGAAAAGGCTTAGACCTTTTGGTAACCAAAGTAAACAGAGAGAAGTGGTTAGATAGAGTGGGGCAAACTGTTAATTAAGATAAAATAATCAGCACAAATGATTATTTTAAAAAAGGATTGTGGTTACCAGCATTAGTTTGAATTTAGCCATTTGATGCCAAGATCTGTAATAGCCTAAGGTAGGGACTGCCTTTACTCTCCTATCTCATGAGTCTATTTATAATTATGGGTGTGTCAGGAAGGAAAAAACCACAAAGCTGAGAGATGTTAAGAAATTCACTGTCCAGGGCCTGTTACAGAGAGACTTTATTTCTATAGCAATCTAGCAGCAGGACCCCACCTCTGGCATAGACCTGCAACAAGATCCCTCCTCCAGGGCCAGCCATCAGAAAAACTCCATTACCATAGCAACTCAATAGCAAGGTCCCACCCCTGGGGCAGGCCAGCAGCTAATCCCCACATCCAGGGAAAGTTAACAAGGAGGCCTCACCCCCCAGTACAAGCCAAAAGGGAAGCCTACCCTCCTGTGAAAGCAAGCAGCCAAGTCCTGAAGCTCAGTGAAATTCCATATTAAGACCCTGAGCCCCAGGATAAGGAGCTCGAGACAATGGAGAGCCAGAGCCAAACTCTCACAAAAAAACATCATTACAAAAAAGGCAGAAAAAATGAGCAAAAAACCAAATTAAAACAAAAAAAGAACTTAAAGGAAGTTACATCAAGGAATAAACTTATAAGAAAATAACAGTGTCAAAATAGCTACATGTGAAGCTTCGAGGAAAAATGCAATTTGGTCTCAGTTGCAAAAAGAATTCTTAGAAGAGCTTTAAAAAGATTTTAAAAGGGAAATTAGAAAAGTAAGAAAAGAAATGAAAGTAATGGAAGAGAATTGTGAAAAAAGGTCAATAGTGTAGGAAAAGATATCCAAAAGCTTATCAAGGAAAGCAAATCCCTAAAAAAGTAGAATTAACCAAATGGAAAAGGAAGTATAAAAGCTCATTGAAGAAAATAATTCCTGAAAAATGAGAACTGAGCAAGTGGAAGCTAAAGACTCTATGCACATCAAGATAAAATAAAACAAAATTTTTTAAAAAGTAAAAAGAAAAATAGAAGAAAGTGTGAAATTTCTCCTTGGAAAAATGACTGATCTAGAAAATAGATTCAGGAGAGATAATACAAAAATTATTGAACTACTTGAAAGCCATGATAATAATAATAATTTTTAAAAAGGCTGGGTCAATGTGAAATGGATAAATTCACCACCAATGAAGAAGAAATTAAGACAACTGTTAGGTGTTATTTTATCCAATTATATGCCAATAAATTACCCAGATTAGTAGAAGCAGAAATAAAATACTTAAATAACCCGTCTTAGAAAAAAAAAAATTAAAGAAACCATCAATGGCCTTCCTAATAAAAATACCTATTGGACCACATGGCTTCACAAGCAAAGTCTTCAAGACATTTAAAGTAAATTACAAACTATTTGGAAAAAGTATACAAACTATTTGAAAAAAATAGCAAGAAGGAGTTCTACCAAATTCCTTTTATGACACAAATGTGGTGCTGATACTCAAGCCAAAGAGAGCCAAAACACTGAAAAAAAATTATAGACTAATTTCCCTAATGAATATTGATGCAGATATTTCAAATTAACTACTAGTAAAGATATTACAGCAAAACACAAGGATCAAGCATTATGATATAAGGTAGGAACTCAGGACTGGTTCAATATTAAGGAAAGTAGCATAATTGACCATATCAATAATAAAAACAACAGAAATCATATGATTATCTCAATAGATGAAGAAAAAGTCATTAACAAAATTCCTATTCCTATTAAAACATTTGAAAAAAATAGGAATAAATTAAAGTGATAAGTAATACTTATCTAAAACCATCAGCAATCATCTATAATGGGGAGAAGTTAGAAGCCTTCCCAATACAATCAAATATGAGGCAAGGATGCCCATTATCACCTCTATGATTATTTAATATTGTATTAGAAATGCTAGCTACAGCAACAAGAGGAGAAAAAGAAATTATAGGGATTAGAACAAGCAATGAGAAAATAAAACTTTCACTTGTAAATGATACATTGTTATACTTAGAAAATGCTAGAGAAACAACTAAAAAACTACTTGAAATTATTTGCAACTTTAGCAAAATTGCAGGATACAAAATAAACCCACATAAATTATCAGCATTTTTATATCTTACCAATAAAGTCCAGCAGCAAGAGAAATTCCATGCAAAATAACTGAAGACAATATAAAGTACTTGATAGTATTTTATACTGCCAAAATAAACCCAGGAACTATATAACACAATTATAAAACACTTTTCACATAAGTAAAGTCAAATCTAAACAACTGGGAAGATATTAATTATTCATGTATAGGCTGAGCCAATATAATAAAAATGACAATTCTACCTAAATTATTTAGTGTTATACAAATTAAACTATAAAAAATTATTCCATAGAGCTAGAATAAATAATAAAATCCATCTGGAAGAATAAAAGCTGAAGGATATCAAAGGAATCAATAAATAAAAAGAAAAAGAAAGTGAGATAGACGTAGAAGATTTCATATTGCATTATAAAGTAGTAATTATCAAAACAATCTGTCATTGGCTAATCTGGTATATGATAAACCTAAAATCCAAACTTTTGGAATAAAAAGTATTATTTAACAAAAACTGCTGGAAAAATGAGAAAACAGGATAGCAGAAATTATGCATATAAAAGAAAATATATTGAATATTAATATAATTAATCAAATATTAAATAATAATAATTAAATTTTTTGCACAAACAAAACCAATGCAACCAAAATTATAAGGAAAGCAGAAAATAACAAAAAATTTCAACAAACATCTCAAATATATAGAGCTGAATCAATAAAAATACATATCATTCTTCAATTAATAAATGATCAAAGAATATGAACAGTTTTCAGACAAAGAAATCAAAGTTCATATCAAAAAATACTCATATCAAAAAATGTTCTTTATCAGCATTGATTAGAGAAATGCAAATTAAAGCAACTCTTAGGTACGATCTGACATCAGATTGGCTAATCTGACAAAAAAAAAAGGAAAATATTGGATGTTAGAGGGAATATGGAAAATTGAGACATCAATGTGCTTTTGGTGGAGCTATAAACTGATCCAACCATTCTGGAGAATAATATGGAGCTATACCCCCAAAGCTATAAAACTATGCATTTTTTTTTGATTTAGCAGTACCACTGGCATCCATAAAAAAGCAAGGGATGGGTAGAAAGAACCTAATTGTACAAAAATATTTATAGCAGTTCTTATGGTAAAAATCAAAAGTATGCCCATCAATTGAAGAATGGCTAAACAATGATTGTATAATGGAATATTATTGTGCTATAAGGAATAATAAGCAAGATTACTTCAGAAAAACCTGGAAAGACATACATGCATAGTGAAATGAACAGAATCAGGAGACTGTTGTGCACAGTAATAGCAATGTTGTTCGATGGAGAACTATGAATAATTTAACTATTCTCAGCAATACAATGATTCAAGAAAATCCCAAAGAACTAATGATGGAGCATATTGTCTCCAATGAAAGAACTGATATTGTTTTTTTACAGATTGAAGCATACTATTTTTCATTCCTTTCTTTTAATCAAATTTTCTTGTACAAAATGAGTAATATGGAAATGTTTTACAAAATTGTACATGCATAACCTATATCTGATTGATTACTCTTCCAGGAGGAGAGAAGGCTAGAGATTGGAATTCAAAACTTAAAAAAATTAATACTAAAAAAAATAATCCATGTGAACTTTTTCCAGTTTTATTTCCCACTGAATTGCAATAATATAATCATATCCCAATTCCACTCACCTCTCCCCAACTTTTCACTTCTACTCCTTTAATCCATATGGCTCTCCTTGGCTAAGTAGCCTGGAGATACTTAAACAGTTCAGACTGAGGAATTTCCTGTAACAAGTAGGGATTTTTTAAAAACTCTTCATCTCAAGTAATGCCTTATTGTATCACCCATCAACCATACTCACCATGAAACAGTGGACTGGACTCAAAACCCCCAATTCATAATTATGCTGCTGAGGTTGAAAAGTTAAAAGGTAGCATAAGGTCAACAATGTGATCAGTTGAAGTTGAGCTATTGTAATCAAGGAATTATTTAGGAAATGCTTTAAGAATGCCATGGGGCCTGTGGACTGCTCAAAACTGTAAGTCTAGCAATATCAGATTAATGCAATTCAGATAGATGTGAAAAAGAATAGAAAACCTTTGGGGTAAAGATGAGTCTAAAAGATTGATTTATTGCTTTAGTCTATGAAACATAGACTGATAAGGAAAGGAAACTTAGAGATTATCTAAGGGTTTAGGGCCAGAATGGTTGAGTTTAAGTCCCAGCTAGACACTTAAGTAGCTTTCCCCTCATTTGTAAATTGAGAACATTTAAAGTTCAAATGAGAAAATGTACAAGATGTATAAAAAAGGATTTATTTGTAAACTATCTAGTGTCCTAAAATATAGCTATTATTATCTACTTATCTAATGGGAGTACTAGAGAAGGCCATTTGGAAAATACTAAAATGGAATATATATGAATGAATAGTAATTAGACTTCTGCCAGGGGAAAATGACTAGAATGATGAAGATCTTTGAGTTCATGTTATAGAAAGATAGATTGAAAGATCTAGGGATGTTTAGTCTAGAAAAGAGATGATGGGGGACATGATATATGACAGGTGTCTTCAAGTATACAGAAGACTCCTAAATTATTCTATTTGGTCCAAAAGAACAAAAGTAGAAACAGGAAGAATGATAATGAGAAAAAATCAAGTTTGATAGAAAATGTCTTTGTTATTAGAACTATTCAAAAATGGAATGGGCTCTTTCAGGAGGTAGTGGAATCTCCCTTAATAGAGGTCTTTAAACAAAGACTGGATGACCACTTGTGAAGTACACTGAGGGATATTCTTTTTCAGGTGTAGGGTTGCTACTGAAGTCTCCTCTGTCTGTGAAGCTCTATTTGCTCTGGGACTCCTACTAAGTCTGAATTTATTTATACCTTAAGATCTTTTTCAGATGATTTATTGCCTAGCTTTGCCTTCTCCATTTTGTATTCTTAGCATTCATTTTTTAAACCCAAGTGCAAATTTGACATCTGTCCTAGTAAATTTCATTTTCTTCAGTTGGCTCAATAGTCAAATGCTGGACTAAGATTTTTTTTT
>JAJPUD010000706.1:591660-599895 GCA_023553655.1 Myrmecobius fasciatus | reverse complement strand
TTTCCCCCTTTGTGGCCCAGACAGCCCGAGGGCCCTGGCCTTGAGCCCCTGTGGGCGATGCCTCTGCAGCCCCAGTGAATCTTGCAGACTTCCCTTAGGGAGGGCAGCGGGCAGGGGACGGCCTGTGCTCAGGCTGGACCCCCGGGAGAAAGTCCCAGGCTTCTTTTCCCTTTCATTACTCCGTGAATGCGGGGCACTCCCAGCGTGGAGAGACCCCAGCTCCCTACGGACTGGCCTCCAAGTTAGCCAGGGGACGGAGAGGTCCATGGGCCTGACCCGGCTGTGGAGGCCCCGGGGTCTCTTGGAGTCCTCCAGCCTCCTCTCGTAGCTGGAAGTTGGGAGTCTTCTTTAAGAGGGTAGGGGGCGTCTGGCCCAACCCTCCTCTCTTTGTCTAGATGAGAGGCAGGGGCTCAGCAAGATGGCTGCCTCGAACCCAGCTCCTCCACTCCCAGAAGCAGCGTTTCCCCCTGCCCACGCCACTTCCTTCAGCCCTCAATGTTCCTTCTGCCTTTGCTCCCCTCACACTGCCCGTGGACCTCCTCCAGCATCACTCCCAGCATCCCCTTCTGCTCCGTGTCCCATCAGGACCCAAGCCCAAAGTCGAGAGAGAATGTTGTGAAAAAGCTCCCGCACGGCAGCCCAGAGGTCGGAGGGCAGGCCCAGGTGTCCAGGAACCGACAGAGGGGCTCCCTCGCTGACCCCCAGGCCCAGCTCAGGCCCCAGCCGTGGCAGAAGGTTGTCGGGCCGGGCGGCTGATGGATGCAGAAAGGGAGTCCTTTGGAGGTGGCCGCTTGGAGCATGTCCCCCGACAGACACCGGAGCCTCAGATTGAAGGAAGTGACCCCGGTGGCCGCCCCGGCCCTGGAGGATGAGCCCAGGCCCACGTCCTGCAGAGCCGGCCTCGGAGCTCCATCACCCAGGAGCCTCTTTGAACCCTGACCCAGCCCAAACAAGGCATATTTGTGGGTAACAAGGCCCCCTGTTTCTGCCTTTCCCCCTGCAGGCCCAGGCCTGCTGCCCTGCCCGAGGCAAGGCCTTCTGCCCCCCAGAACTTGGTCACCCCAGCTCGCAGAGAGGCAAGCCGACTTGGCGACAATAAAGCGGGGCCTTTGAAGACATCGTTCTCTCAGGATGGGGCCCGAGAAGCGGCTAACCAGCACCACGGCCAGAACCCAGCAGGTTCAGAGCCGGACCGAGGTGGGAAACTCCTCCTCCGATGCCCAAACGCCGTGGGGCCGAGTGGGAGCTTGAACAAGTTCCCGTGCGCCTTTCAGGGCAGAACAGGAGACAACCCACTCTCCGGACCCAGGGCTGGAGTCAAGAAGAGCCAAGTTCAAATGTGCCCTTAGTGACCCTGGGCACTGTCTGTAAAATGGGGACACTGAGAGGCCTGACCTTCCGGGACTGTCGTGAAGATCCAATGGTGTAATCACTGCAAAGTCCGTGTGTGCACTTTGTAGGTGCGATGGCTTTCCTTCAGGGGTCCTTGAAAAGCATCCTGGGCCAGCCAGAGAGACCCCGAGAGCACAAGGGGCTTCTCACTCTCTTATCTCCCCCTGCACTTTGGTCACTTCTCAAAAGGAGCCCTCTCTCTGTTTTGACTTTTTTCATTTTATTTTCATTTTTTAAATTCTGAATTTAGTAAACATAAAGAGGAACAGAAAAAGGGTTTTGCCTGAAACTGTGACTCTCCCTCGGAGCCCGTTCCCTTTTCCTGTGGCACCAGAGTCAGTTCACGAGGTCACTTTCAAAGCTGTCCTGCTTGCTGGTGTTTCTCTCCCAGGCCCCCTTTCCCCAAGACATCTGTTGACTTTCTTGCTTCCCTCAGCTGCTGGTGCCCTCCCTCCCTGCTCCTTTTATTTGTTCTGGGAACATTTACCCTATGTGCATTTGCATATGCAAATCCACTGCTCCTCCATATAGTGTAAGCTCATTTCAGAGCAGAAATGGTTTAATTTCTTCTAATTGTATCATTGGGGCTTAAGAAAAAATAGGGGCTTAATAAATGCATGATGATTAGTGCATCGTGATTCATTCATTCGTGTCTTATCAATGAGATAGATGATGGGAACTCAAGAAAGGTCAAGATGGAGGAGGAAAGAAGGCTTGGATCGATGATTTCCCTCATGGAAGGGACTCCCAGAGTGGTGATTCCCTCCTCTGATCCTGGCTGGCAATTTGTCACACAGTTTTGGCTCTGAGGGCATTGCCCCGGGCGCTGAGAAATTAGGTAGGGGCCCAGGGTCCCAGAGCTAGGATGTGACAGAGATGGGGCCCGACCCAGGAAGGTCTTCCTGACTCCATGTTGACACTCCGCTCTCCTACCGCTCAGGAAATCGTTAAATGATGGAGGGCAAAGAATACGTCTTCAAAGTCCACACACGCGACTCTGTGCCGATGAGAAACTGGGGTTATTTCACAAAATCTGCGCAGCAATTAGCGAGCTGAGGAGGGCTCTCCAATCCCCTGGTAACGGGAGCCCAGCTGCCTTTGTGCGAACACATGCCTTTTTTAATATTTTGTAATAGGTTCAAGGGTGATTCCACCGGGACCGGCCCTCCTGTGGTGTTTGCATCCGATGCTAAATGTACCTGGGGCATATTACACTTGGGACGGTCTCAGTCACTGCCCAGGCAGAGCCCACCTTTCCGGCTCTTTCCCTCCACCGGAGATCAGCTCCGCTCCGTCCCGGAGGTGTCCAACCTGGCTGAGTGTTTGCCGCTCTGGTCCCTTCTGAGCAGGAGGACCTGCCTTGGTTTGGGTTTGTTCAGGGGTTTCCTTCTTTGATGCCCTGACACCTGGCACAGTGCCCGGCCCACCCTGGGCCCCAGTCACTGGTAGGCGACTTGCCTCCTTTGGGGAAGGGGAATTCATCTTTCAGAGTGAACCAGAAGCACCGGCCTGGCCTGGACACCGAAGGGAGACGCCCCGAGCTCAGACTGGGCGCTCCGACCGCGGTCACATCTTAAAGGTTGCGGGAGGACCGGCGTGCCGGCTGCCAGCCCCTCCAGGATCCCTGGCCCCAGGAGGCGCTCCCCCCAATGGGCCCACGAGCAGCAACACGCATGGGCCGGAAGCAAGAGGCTCCTCGTGGGCCAGGATCTCAGCGTCAGATTGGCTCGGGGCTGGCCCAGACCTAATCCAGCTGTACCTGCCGCGGCGTCCAGCCCTCTCCCTCTCGCCTGAAAGCCCCTGGTGACTCAGGGGTCAGGGAAGGGGGCTCTCTGCTGAGTTCTGATTTGGAATCTGTCTACCCTGCTAGTATTGGCCAGGCAGTGTGGCCCAGTGGATAGAGTGAAGTCCTGAGTTCAAATCCTGCCTCAGACATATGTCACTCTAGGCAAGGCCCAAAGGGCCACAGTCTTCTAGTCTGCAAAATGGGGTCACACCAGCACCAATGAGGAGCAAAAAGGCCAAGGTTTGCAAAACTTAGTGTTACATTTGTTATGATGCTGCTTTACCTACAGGCCTGCAGGAGGCCCCCAAGGAGAAGCCGGGGACTCACAGAGACCTCTCCCCTTGTGGGTGATGGCCAATTTCAGCCCCTACAGGACAGAAGAGTGGGGTGGGCATATTCCCAAATGTCTCCCGTGGCAAGGACACAGGAGCGAGGGCGGCATGAGGTCACATGGAGGCCCCCACCGGCTTCCTGCAGGCCCCTGAGCTTTCCCAAGCTGCTTAGCTTTTCTCATGAAAAAGTCTGTAATGTGGCTCTCTACAAGGAGCACACGTAATGATCAATTAAGCAACAGGCATTCAGTAAGAACCAGTCCTGCCCGAGGTAAACAACAATAAACGGAGGGAAAAGCTACCCACAAACAAGCTTGGGTTTCCTATCACCGGCTGCCGGGGTGGAGGCTGTCCACCTGGGCAAGCCCGACTGCGGGGTGGAGGCTGTTGTCCAACTGGGCAAGCCCGATCTCCTTCAGAGAACAAGAACCCGGGAAGCCTGTGACTTTGCTCGGCCCATGGGGAGGGAGAGGTGAGCAAAAGCCACAGACTAAGCCCGGCTGCCCGCAATAGCAGACTGGACTTCAATGAGAGGGATAAGCTTGAAAAGGAAAACACTTCTAAGAAAGCCCCTTCCCAGGGACAGCCCTCTGAGGGCAAGGAGGTCCTGCGGTTCTTATTATCCCAGCTTACAGATGAGAAAACTGAGGTTTGGAGACGCCTGCTTCAAATTCACACAAAGCGTCAGAATCAGTTCGGGATTCAAGTCAGCTCTCTAACTCAAGTCTAGTTCACCTTCCCTTACCCAGAGCAGAGGAGAAATAATCCTCAGACACTTTTCTGGGACAGTCAGCAAAGTCCTTCCTTCCCAAGAACCCTGGGGTGGGGGGAGAAGACTAGAGATACCAGCATGGCTATCTGAGGGGTGAGAGGGTGAGTCTGGAGGCTGGTGTTTGGAGCTCAAGCCTTCGCCCCTCAGCCTCCTGCTTTTTGTGCCCATAAAGGGGTGTTGCTGCCTTCTGGGAAAACATCATTAATCCAGGGGAAGTTCTATCAGAAGGGGCTGACCAAGCACAGGAAAACAGTTTGGTTTATTTGTTTGTTTTCTCAGTTGTGAAATCATAACATCCCCTCTTACCGTCTCCGTCGAGACAATAAGTAAGCGGAGACTGTGTCAAGTTGGCAACAAGTTGGTGTGGCTTGGCCAGGCTTGGCCAGAGTGCCCACTGATGGATGAAATAGGGGGCACCCCGGCAAGTCGAGATAAAGGAGAAGAAATTGGGTACATCTGTACCCAATTCCATTCTTAGGGACAGCTGCCCAATGATTGTGTGCATCAACAACTTGTCCACGACTCAGGGTGGGGAGCCTACGACGGGGTCCACGAACTGCTTGCGCGCTTGCTTTACTGAAAACTGAATTTCAGACTACTGGTCTTCCTTTGTTTTAGGTCTTGGAAAGAAAGATTCCGGGAAGGGATCCAGGACACAAAAAGGTTCCGAACCCCTGATCTAGAACCTCTAGAGAATGGACTGGAACGCTGAGGACGAGGGACTTGATCAGGACCCTACGGCCAGCAAGTGGCAGGGGCAGCACCTGGACCTAAGCTGGCCTTTTATCCCTCTCCCTGAGGCCGCCATATTGGCTGCCCAGACAAGACAGCCTGATGGCTTCTACAGATGAAAAATGAACACTAGCAAGAGCATTCATAAACCTTCGTGGCCCGTGTGTCTCCTTACCACAAGGACATCAGGTAGACTGCCTGATTCTCAGTCTCCCTCTTACTGACAATTGTCAAAGTATGGGCACACTCGGCAAACAGAGGGGGCCCCGGGCCCCGAGACTCCAGCGGCACACACTCAGATGCTGCTGCCGCCTTTGTTCTTCACTGGTTTCTCTGTTACAAGGGAGAGTTCGGTGCCAGGGGATGGGACGGGGGACAGAAAGCCAGATTATGAGGCAAAACCAAAAGGTAACCAGGAAACATTTTTAAATTCATCAAACTTAATTATTCTTCAAAAGAACAGCCCATCTAATGATCAAACCATTTGATATGATTTATTGCTGGCTATTTAGGGACAGATTGGATGGAGCTTGCTGCATAATCAATAGAACCGAAGCACCATTGGGTGGATCCAAGGAAGGAAATCAAGGGTCGAGATCCACAGACAACTCTGTAATGTTGCCAAAATAAGGAACATCAAATTGGCAAGAGCTAAGGTTTAGGGAGAGTGACATCATGTGGAGACCAAGACTTCTTAATGTAGGGTTCATGAATTGGAGTATTTTGGGGGGAAGGAGGGAGAGGGAGAAAGAGAGACAGACAGGCAGAGAGATCTGTATTTCAATACAGTTGGCTTTCTTTGTAATCCTCTGTTTTTTATTTATGCATTAAAAATATTATGAGAAAAGGTCCTGAGACCATCTAGTGTAGTTCAAGGGGTCCGTGACCCACAAGAGTGAAGGTGAAAAATCTCTTCATGTGATCAACCAGAAATGACTTTTGCAGAAAAGATGCTAAAGAAAATAAGGATTTTTATGGCATCCAACTGACTGGAAATCTTGCACGGAACCATCATTTTTAGGAATAAATAGTTCATTGCCAGAAAACCAAGAGCAAAGCAAAGCAGATAAAAAGGCAACCTTGGAGTTGGAAACGTCTGAACTCCGATCCTGCCTGTGTCTTCTACCTCCCCGCGTGACCCTGGCAAAGTCATTGGCCTCTGGATGCCTCAGGTGGCTTTCTAAGGCCGCAAACTGAGAGTGACCTGCGTGTCTCCTTTCCTAGATAGAAGGCATTTCCATCCTGGGAGTTTCCCTACGTCGATGAAACTACAAATCCCACTCCATCATCCCATGAAAAGGACCCCCCACAGCAATCCTTCTGGGAAGGAGAGCTGCTCAATGTAAAAGTTGGGGCAAATGGCTTTCAGTTAGCTCTCTAATGTGCAAAAGCAGAAATTATTAAAATTCTAACTGTGCTTCCCAGACTGGCTCCAGCTGCCTGGCTCCAGTGAAGGTCAGCTTTAGCATCTGGTCTTAACGGATCAGAAAACTAGATAATTCAGGCCTCCAGAGCGACCTCTCAGGATACAAGCTGCCGGGTGTGTTCCAAGTAATGTGCACTGGCGATTCCACAGTGTTTTAAGGTCCACCAAATACTCATGACCTCATTTGAGGCTCCCCCCACCCCATGTACAGGGCACAAAGGGGCACTCCCATCCCCATTTTACAGATGAGGAAATGGAGGCTCTGAGAGGCAAAATCACCAGTTCCCCATCATCTAGCAAAGATGAAGCAATGCCATATGGCAGAAGGGGCCTGGATTTGGTGCCAGAGGCCTGGCTCTGTCCCCTCACTGCCTATGAAAACCCAAGCAAGATAGATGCTCTGAGTCTCTGACTGGTTAGCGGACCTTGACATTCCCATCCAGCTCTTAGTATGTGATCCCAAATGGCCAAGGTAAAATTTGAATGCGGGTCCTTTTCATCCTAAATTGAGACCTCTTACTTCTAACTCTATGTAGACCTTGAGGATGTACTTGAACTTTGCCATAGGCAATCAGCTTTGTTTTTTTTAAAGATAAATAGATTTTTTAATGAGTTAGAAGCAGCATTAAATATTTACAAAAGATTTTAAAAGGCTAAAAGCAGACATCTCCCTTCAGAACTGACATTTAGAAAACAAAATGTTTTCTAGGGATGTTTTGTCATCCCCTTAGATACGAATGGCCTGAGCCCTGTCTTGACCCTGGGTCAAGTGTGGGGTGTTCATTTGGCAAAATTTCAGAAGAGAGAGAAATTCGAATTCAAGATACTTGAGCATTTCTTCCCAGGAAATGCTTCCTCCAAATTTTACATCAAGGTGCCATGAAGAGACAGTCCCCTCCTTTGCTGATTGACCCGGGGTGGGTGGCTTGGGCAACTGCTCTGGCTACTCCAAAAGCAAACACTTCCTCCTCCTCTTCCTCCCACAAGCCCTCTCGGAGAAATTGGATGTGGCCACACTGCTCTGTATCATAGCCCCAGCTAACCCAGCAATCCCAGGTTGAGGGGTGGGAGGAGAAGGATTCCAGCGGCTTTCCACAGACAAATAAACAGCAAAGACTTACTTACAGGGGACAGACGTGTACAACCAATTCCTTAATCAACAGTTAAAGAAGCAAATTGGATTTGCCCTATCACAAAAAAATTAATTCCAGATTGCACTTATTGTCTTAAGTACAAGAGGGTTGTCTTCTAGGTTGGGCTGGATAATTTCATTTTCAAAGTATCTCTAAAATTCGCCATCCCTTGGGATTTGTGGTTTTCTCCATCATTATATAACTGTAAACTTCTGGATGTTAGAGATTGGATAATTTCTTTCAGATGGCTCTGGCCTCCAGAAGACTTGGATGCTAGAGATGAGAACCAATTAGTTGCCAGGAGTTACCGGGAAGACTTAGAAACAAGTCAGCCCCTGAGAAAAAGTAGCCCAGGTTTCATTCAGTCAGTCAGATTTGGGGTTGGGTTTTTTTTATTTTTTTATTTTTTGGTCATTTTTCTTTCTTTAGCACTTTCTAGCCTACCTTTGCTATTTAAATTCACAGTCAAGTCAAGGGAAAACCCGAGATTCCTATTTAAACAGTATTTACTCCAGTTATTGGGAAGACCAGTTATTGGAAATTTGGTAACAACCTCCCTTTCCCATCCGGTGCTCCAGATCGGCTGCCTTGTGAATTTTCAAATCTGGAGTTAATGGGGGCCATAATTCCCAACAATGTCACAAATTAAAATGGGTTTTTGA
>JAJPUD010000706.1:581660-586660 GCA_023553655.1 Myrmecobius fasciatus | reverse complement strand
CTATAGGGAAAAGATAAGCAGAGGGAAAATGGAGTTGAGAGAGAAAGAAAAGGAGGGAAGAGATAGAGAGACAGAGACAGACTGAGAGGCCCAGAGGGGGAGGGGAGGCAGGAGAAGGGAGAAAAAAGGAGGAGGGGCGGCCGAGCTCGCTGGCTGTCTCAGCAAATGAACTGTTCTTTCTCACCAGATGTGTAAGCGTGTTTCGCCTTTCACTAGAGACAAGCCGGAGCCGACTCCTTCCGTTCGCTGGGCCTACGCTCCATGTCTTACGACAACACAAATGTAAGCCCCTTCCTTTCCACACATGTTAAACTCATTTCCTAGTGAATTATTGGGAAAAGACACACTCTCCTGCCTGCTGTTTTCCGAGGATGCCCGCCGCTGCTGCAGGCCCTCCTGGCCCCGGGCTCGGGCTCCTTCTGGCCATTTCCCAGCTGAGAAACTTCGGATGAGAAAAACCTCCACGGTTTTGCGTCCTCGTGGGCAAGGGGCAATGGGATTGGCTGAACAACTCTGAATCCATGGGGTTTTTTTCCTTTTTTTTTTTGTCGAGGGCCGAGGAAGGAGAGGGTTTGAACACTGAGTCAACTGGCACACGATGGCACTTCCCAATACTGGCTCGCCTAAAAATGACAGAGTCACCATGTTCTCCAGCCTCTGAGATTGAATGAATCCCCCACCCCCAAATCCTAAGGAGGCAATAAAAGCCCCCCTCCCTCTCCAGAGGCCCTGCGCCCTAAAATGCCTGGGTTTTTTTTGGGGGGGGTAGAGTCTTGGCTGTGGTGGTGGGTCCATCACAGTCATATTTTTCACGCCAGCGCCGTGGCTTATCCTCTGGAGTCTGGACCCCAACTATTGTGGAGAGATCTGCAGCAAGATAAACAAACAAGCTTCCCCGACTGCACTGCGGCCAGCGCACTCAAGTGAATGGTTCTCATTTGGTAGAGTGGAAGCCCTGGCCGCCCTGCCAAGTCCAGGTTAAGCAAGCTCCCCGCGCCTTCCCCTTCCTGGAGGCCTGCTTGTCAATCACTTCCTGGCATCTGCAAGGACACTTTCCATCCCTGGATCCTGGAGCTGCCTTCGCCTCCAATATGTCCCCCGTGGCTCCGGGGGGGCCTGCCCCTTGCTCCCAACTCCCCCGAATCCCCAAAGTCCCATGGCCTCCCTCCTTGGCTCCCCTGGGCCCCGGGGCTCCTGGCTGAAAGGGTTTCCTGAGCCGCTGTCTCCCTCTTTGCTCCTTGCCCTGATGGGCAAACTCCTCCCCCTCCCCCCTAATTATCTTCTGCTGCTCAGATAGTCATTATTGGCTTCCTGGAAGCATGTGGACGGAGCAGAACTCCCAGTTTGGAAGGTTTTTCCATCCGCTAATCCAATTCATCAAAGGCACCCTAACCAAATTACGGGCCTTGGCAGTATCTTTGCTTTTCACCTGATAAGGCTCGAGCAGAAGCCCAGGATGGTTTGTATCAAAATACCTCTCGGACGATGATTTCTGACAGGCTCGCTGGAATCCCCTCCCCCCGGCTTCCTTCCCTCCCCACAGGCCTGCTGTGTATTATGCCTTTGTACAATGGCACCAAAGACAGCGCTTCCTTCATGGGAACAGGCGAGAGACTGCTGAGAAACACACAGCAGCCTGGCAGAAATGCTCTCTGGCCTGGGCCTGGTTGCAGAGCTGCTGATTCCCAGGAGGCTGTGCTGCTCTGGGTCCTTCTCTTCCCTCTCCCCCCCCCAATGTCTCTCCCTCTCTCTTCTCTCCTCTTCTCCTTTCTCTCTCTCTGTCTCTGTCTCTCTGTCTCTGTCTCTCTGTCTCTGTCTCTCTCACTCTCTGTTTTTCTCTCTCTCTCTGTCTCTGTCTCGCTCTCTCTCTGTTTTTCTCTCTCTCTTTCTCTGCCTCTGTCTCGCTCTCTCTGTTTTTCTCTCTGTCTCTCTCTCTCTGTCTCTGTCTCACTCTCTCTGTTTCTTTCTGTTTCTCTGTCTCTGTCTCACTCTCTGTTTTTCTCTCTCTCTCTCTCTCTCTCTCTCTCTCTCTCTCTCTCACACACACACACACACACACACACACACACACACACACACACCCCTGTTCCCGCTCAGGGTCCATGGAAAGCCCCCTTCTGCCCTCCCAGGGGATTGGGCCTCGTGATCTGGTGTCCGCCAGCCCCAAACCAAAAACACACTCGGGCCTTGTAACTAAGCCTGAGCCTGACTGCCCCTTCTGCTGCCATGTTAGGATCCCGAGAAGGCACGCCCATCTCACCTGGGGGACAGGGGCAGGGCTCTGGTTTTCAAAATAAAAATGAAAATAAACACCCTGGATTTTTAACTGAAAGCTCACTGTCCCTCCCAATGCGGAGCTCTGGCCCTCGGTCCATCTTTGGAAACTGAGCCAGGAAGCGACCCCCTTTGAGCCCCCTCCGGCCCCCACGGGGGCCTGCTCTGTCCCCCAGACAGATTCCTCTGGGTCCTTAGGCTGGAGAGTGGGGCAGGCTTTATTTCCCCTGGCCAAGGAGAGCTCCCTTGTGGGCCTCCCCGTTGTGTGCAAAGGCGGGAGGCGCTGCAAAGTGGGGTTCCATCTCTGGGCTGCCCTCCCTCAGCACAGAAGTCACAATTTATTAAAAGCCACTTTGAACTGCCTCGCACTTGCTGACGCCTAATCAAAGCAGAGGCAGCAGCTGAGAGATGCGGGGGCCCATTCGGCAAGAATTATGTACACATCTTTAAGAAAACTGAGAAGGAAAAATTAACACTAAACGGCCCTGTTTTCCCTGCATTATGCAGATGAAATGACAAGCTGTCACCCAAGAAGTTAATAAACAGTCTCCGTTTTGCAGGTTATCCAAATGCTACTGAATGGAAAACCTGGGATCCTAAATGATGTGTAATTAAAATTATTTTAAAAATCCTCCTTGACAGGCCCCGGCTTAGCCAAAATGTAAATGGCATTAAAGAAGACAATGAATTTAATTTTATTTAATGTCCCTTTTTGCAGATCCTCATTTACATAGCGTTTTTAACAAAAGCGCTGACCTTATAAACGCTGGCATTTGTACAGTGTCTGCGGGGCTGGGTTTAATCACGCTCCCGCAAAGCCATAAGGGAAAAAGCTGGGAGTTCTCTGGTTGGCCACGGAGTTGGAATAAAAACATTGGGACTGGTCAAATGTTTATCCTTCTCGCTTCTGAAAACAACCTGACAAGAGATGGAAAGGTCTAGGGAATAGCCCGGCGCTGTTTGTAAGGCTCGGTAATAATCATACATAATCGTTTGGAAATATAGCTAATAAAAAATATAATGAGTGTTCAGCAAAATCGGCATTAGGCCCAAATTACACGATATTAATACTTGAACAGGTGCAGGAAGGCGCTTTAAATGAGGTAAATGAATAAAATGTCCCAGAGCACAACTGAGAACACTGACAAAAAGTCAATGACATGAATAATTCAGCGGCCCGGCCTGCCAGCAAAGGGCAGCTCTCTTTGACCTTTGTGACAGGAAGTGAAAGGCAACCCTGTGGACTCCAAAGAACTCCAATCAGTCTGGCCTCCCCGCCCCCCCCAACCCCTCGGAGGTGCCACCAAAGAGTGGCGACGGCAGGGCACCGTGGGGGGGGCGCCCAGCTCCGGCCCGGGACCCCCACCGGCCCTCCTCGGCTGTCCCCCCCAGACCACGGGGCCTCCGAGACAATGGGGGGTTAAGTAAACACTCCTTTCCTACAAGCCCGTGTCAATTGTGGATAAAATCTGAGGTCAGCCGAAAAGTATTTTAAGAGCCCACGGGGTTGAAATTTTTTAACAGCTGTTAAATATGACCAAACTTTTCTTCCCCCGGCGCGCCCCCCCCTCCCCACTCCCAACTCCGACTCTTCCAAACTCTGTATGAAAGAAAATGGGAGAAACAGATGTCTGGCTTCCATGCAGGAAAGTAGGACACACTTGGAATGATAAGTCTCCTAAACTCTATAGAATAATGCCAGATTTATTGGGGAGGGGGCATGGACTACCCACAGAGATGCCAACTAGCAGTATTGCCCGCGATAGGACCATCTGGAAAAGCGTTGCCGAGCATGCCATCAGGAATACATGGCGTGGCGGGCCCATTCCGGGTTGTGTGTGCACAGGCTGAGGCTGTGAGCTCCCTGCCCGCCCGCCCGCCCGCCCGCCCGCCCGCCTGCCTGCCATGGCTCGGGAGCCAGGGGCTGAGTTGCCGCTGCATGTTTTGATAGTAATGTAATCTAGCCTCTCCGGCTTCCTCCACAATCATTCTTTTCAGGCTTCAACAGTTGGACCCTGAGCCTTCCCAGCACAGCAGCCAGACAAGGGAGGAGGAAGTCAGGAGGATGGACCTTCCCCAGAATCTGCTTCGGTTCTAGGAAAAAAAACTAGCGGGGGATGGCCCGGGGAGAGGACCTGCGCCCCGGTGTGGTCCTCCAGCCTTCACAGCATCCTCTTGTAATCACTTGCAGCCCTTGGAATGTACGGATGAAACAGGAGAGATTTATCTAGTCATCCTTGGGCTGTGGAGACAATGGGTGGGTGTCCCTAATGAAGACCATCTGCTTTCGTGTTTTCCCAGAAAACATGATTTTGCTATGAAAATGACCCTCCCATCCTCTGCACCAAGACCACAAAGACGAGGGGGAAAGGCCTTCCTGAGCTTCTCTCCGGGTCAGTCAAAATGCCCAGAGAACCTCATTCAGGAGCATCCCTTTCTGAACCACACTTTTTCACAGTGCCATTTTCTGTGTTGTTTCTTTGCCCCCCCCCCTTTCCCACACTGCTTATAATGTCATTTAAAATGTGCTAGAGGAGAACGCTCTTCCAGGTATCGTGAGAAGTTGTAGCTCTAGCGTTGTTTGATGGCAAAAAATAGTTTTAACCAATGGGATATTTGTAAAAAATTAAAAGGATTTTCCAATGGGGTACATTTTTAACTTTTCCTTTTCTTTCTTTCTTTCTTTCTTTCTTTCTTTCTTTCTTTCTTTCTTTCTTTCTTTCTTT
>JAJPUD010000706.1:559872-575487 GCA_023553655.1 Myrmecobius fasciatus | reverse complement strand
GGTTTGACTGTAGCCGCGCAGCCAGCAGCCCTGCCTGCCGGCCTGTGCCTTCCCCCAGCCCGCCTCGCTTCTCCGGCAGCTGGCGCCGCTGCAAGGCCGACAGCCGGCCTGCCTGCTCGGCTGCCTGCTGCTCCCGGCCCCGGCTCCGGCCCCAGCCCCCGGCACCCTCGCGGCCGCCGCAGGCTTTCTCGGCTCGGGTCGCAAACTTCTCAAAGGATCAAGCAAAGTCAAACCGTGGGCGCGGGGAAGAAGGGGGCAGGGGCTCCCAGGAAGAGCGAGCTCACGAATTGGGAGAAGCTGGAAGAAGTGGGCAGACGCCGGGAGCTAGGCGGTCCATGCCCCAAGAGGACGGAGAAGGGGAAAGCTGCCTGCCAGCCCGCCGGCTTCCCCTGCCCGCCCGCCGGCTTCCCCTGCCCGCCCGCCGGCTTCCCCTGCCCGCCTGCTTCCCTTTCTCTAGCTGCCAAACCCGCCACCCTGGAAATTAGCTGGAAATGACTTCTAACCTCCGCAGGCACTCCTGACACTTGGGGTTCACTTTGGGGTAGACAAAAATAAGAGGAGGATTCGGGGGAGCCTGGACTGGGCCCCCAAGGAGCACCTCGTCCTCGGCTCTCCCGTCACCCCCAAGCAGCTTGGTACCCAGATATTAACTGGGGACACCCCAGAAATGTGCTGCGCCCCTCCCTAGCTGCCAGCAGGCAGGCGGCCGGGTGTCTGGCCGCAGCCAGCAGCTTCTGGGAGCCGCAGCCTCCCTTCTGCCATTTATTCCTCCCCTCTGATGAACCCCCGTATTTATATTTGATTTATTTTTTATTTTGTAGCACAAACAGAAATCCATGAACTGTCGGTTCAGCGCCATTGACTCTTTGATCAGTTACTGGGCGATTTTCCCCACGTCAGTAAAGGGAGATTAAATGCCCTGATTTTCAGCGCAGTTTATCCAGCAAAGGTTAGGAAAGGGGGAGGGGGGGGGCCTCGGCTGGACGAACAATAAAAGTGTCCTTAACGAGGGAAGCTCGATCGAGCTTCTTTCTGCAGCAGCCGGGAAACTTGGAGTAGCCAGCCAGAAAGAAGGCTCTCATCGAGGAGACAGAGATTTCCAAAAACATTTAGAAGCTCTTTCTCTCCCCTGGAGAGCAGCCCACAATGACCTCTCCGGAGCACCCAAGACTGGGAGAGGAGGGGGGCCCCCTTGGGCGCCCCCAGAAAGCAAAACCCGCCTCTGCTCTTTGTCTGAACCGGGCGCAGTGCCTGCTAGGACTGCCAGACTCTCCGGGAAGACCCGGCTGCCTTACTTAACCCTGCAGGCATTCTCTGCTAACCCGATTGGGGGCGAGGGGAAGGCTAAACTAGTTTGAAGGGGAATAAAGCCCGAAACCGAAATGCAGGCAGAGTGAGCAGGAGACACAGGTCTTCTCAATCTAGCTTAGAATAACACTTCAAGGTTATCCCTTAAATTGAAGACGCTTCTCTTCCTCCTAAGCATGAATTACAGCTTGGAAAGGGATTTTAAATCGAGGGGGAAGAAAGTCTGCGGCTCCCTATTGCACCCGGCTTCTTAGAAACATTAGCGAATAAAACAAAAAAAAAATGTTTCTTTAAAAGAAAAAGAGGTAGCTAGAAGGGGAGAAAAAAAAAGCTCCCCCCCCCACTTCCACAGAAGTGAAACGCCCAGAAAAACAAAAGCAACAAAGCTTGCCTAGATTCAGTTCCAAGAGAGTTCTACAGAGAACTCTAGTGAGCATCGGAAAAGTTGGCCAAGACAGGTTAAATAATTTAATAAGAACCTGCTCCCGATTCTGTTATTTACAAGCTATGACAAACGGAGGCTGGTCTCAGAGAAATGGACGACTGTGGGTGACCCCTGGAGCTGAGAGTTTGAATTATGGAGATGGGGGGCTGAGAGGTGACTATGGACTAGAGGAGAACAAGATGACTTTTCACCTCAGCACATTTAACTTTTAAATCCAAACAAACGTCTCCTGTTACTAGACCATCACATTGGAACAGGAGCAGGAAAAAGAGAGAGAGGAGAGGGAGAGAGAGGAGCTAATCAAGTCCAATTGGAAGGACTTTGCAAAGAGTTGCCTTTGTTATGAAAAAAAAAAAAATCCAGGGAAAGGAATTCATTCTCTAAAAAAGAGAGAACATTAGACACGAACGGGGAGGGGGCAGAGAAGCAATCTCCTGTCCAACATGAATGACTAAAAATTCATTATGATCAAATTTGCCTCAAATAATAAACCACTTAAATACATATAGCTTGCCCCAGGAACTCCAGAAACGATTCCCCAGCTCTCAACAAATATCCCAGTTAATCTGATGGTGTAATTAGTCCGTCAAGGAAACGAAACGAAAAAAGAAAATAAAATGGGGCCCCTGCCTCGGGAAGGAAGGGAAAAGACAAGCACAGCAGTTCAGACCGATGTAAAACTGAAACTTTCTCACCTGTTTGGTCATTGAGTCTATTAGGCGAACATACAAATCCTGTTCTGTTCTAACTCCTGGAAGAAAAATAAAAGGAGAAAAAGAGAGACAAATTCTCATCAGAATGACAGGAAGGGAAGCTCTGGAAGGGTGGAATAATAGACAGATGAGGCTAGTCAATTTCCCGCCGCCCCCACGCTGTTTCCAAATTTAGGACAATTTCAGCAACAGACCAGGATGTTTAAGCCTCCCTGCTTAATTGTCGAAGCCCTCCAACACTTTCACCCTGGCGTTTGGGGCTTGTGGGCCACGCTCCCCCGCCAGGCAAGCTTTGGGAGGCAGATTTCTTGGCTCTGGCGGGCTTTCTACGTGAACTTTGATTTTTGCAAAATAAAGCAGCCAGAAATCCAAAATCCCAGAGTCCTGTTCTCCCTGTCTCTGATAGATCTCCTGAGTTTGCCCCTTCCTGGTGCACAGAAGTAAGTTATGCTTGGTTTTATGGAAGTACCCTCATCCCAATAATTAACATTAATTTGCAAAATTGAAAAAAGTCACTTAAAAGTGATGTTGTGCTGGGGCAGATATCGATCCCCCTTTTTACTTTCTACTTCAAGACTAACCGGTTAATCACGTGAAGTGCCATCGACTTATCGATCGCTTCTGTTTTGTTTTCCTTCTATGCCATGAGAAGATTTCGTGTTTACATCCATGTAATTTTCATCTCCAAATCTTTCTACCCTTTCAAATCAGGCCGAGAAAGCGGGAGGAGCAGTGAGGGGGTGCGGCGGGGAAGGGTCGCGGTGGCGGCTACTTACTCACCGTTACTGTACAACAATTGAAGTTTGTAATGAATCCCATTATTGGTTTTCTCGTTGTTCGGCTCCTGGAAAGAAGGAGAAAGAAATGCTCTGAGAGGGCGGGCAGGCGGCTTCCTCCTGCTACTTAGCCTGGCTCTCGCCTCCAGGACCGAAGCCCCCCAGCTCACCAAGGGCTGAATCTCTCCCTAGCAGAACCACTTTGGGAAACATTGCTGATGTCATTTTTCTTGGTACAAAATCTCAGCTTGCTTTTTGCTCTCTCGTGCTCAGGGAAGGAGGTGAAGAGGGCATTGCTAAGTTTCCAAAGCCCCTTCTTTCCTTCTTTCCTTCCTTCCTTCCTTCCTTCCTTCCTTCCTTCCTTCCTTCCTTCCTTCCTTCCTTCCTTCCTTCCTTCCTTCCTTCCTTCCTTCCCTTAATTCCTTCCTTCCTTTTCTCTTCCTTCTTTTTCTCTTCTTTCCTTCTTTTTTTCTTCCTTCCTTCTTTTTTTCTTCCTTCCTTTTTTCTTCCTTTTTTCTTTCTCTTCTCCCCCCCTTCCTCCTTGCTTCCTGAGTACCTGCAGCCCGGCCCGGCCCGGCCTGGCCCGGCTCGGCTCGGCTTGGTTTGCAGAGGCCGAGCAACGTTCTCCTTCTCCGCAAGCAGGGAGACGCCACCCCGCCTGCCCGCCTGCCTGCCCGCCTGCCCGCCTACACGTGGTCCAGGCGCCTCTGGAGTACTGTTAGGGCTTCCCAGGGCTTCGCTCAGTGAAAATGATCTCTGATCAATTTCAGCCAGCTTGAACTGGGCACCCCCCGCCCCCCCCCCCCGACGACCGAACCGCAGCCAACTTACTTTCTCTTTCTCCACAAAGTCCACAAAAGCTGTCCTTTCGATCTCCACCGGCTGCCCCTGCCTGTCGTACAGAGCTAAGACGAAGTGGAAAAAATTGGATTTTCTGAGATTGGAAGGCGGCTGTTTCTCGAAATGTGCCCGAGCCAGCCCCACACCGCTGCGGGAGAAAACAAGACAACGTCTCGGTGAGAAGGGCTGGGGAGGACGGACCGCAGAGGCACCGACGGGAGCTAGGGAGGGAAGGGGCCGGGACGCGGATGCAGGGGAACGGCCGCGGCCGGGCTCCTAAGAGGCGGAAAGCAGAGCCGCTTTCCTCCCTCCGCCGCCGCCGCCGCCGCCGCCTCTCCCTCGGCCTCGGCCGCCTCCTCAGCGGTGTGCGGGCCTGGTGCGGCAAGGGAGAGGCGCTGCGAGGTGGCTGGGCTGGAGGCTGGAGGGAGGGCGAGCTGCCGCTCGGCCAAACAAGCGGGGCTTTCTCGGCGCCGGGAGCCGAGGAGGAGAGAGAGGGGAGGCAAGGGAAAGGAGCCGGGGCAGGCAAGGGCAGGCTAAGCACGGCGAGGCGCGGGGCGCAGGAGGAAGGGCGAGGGAGGGAAGGCGGCACCGGGAGGGGGCACCCCAGCCGGCCGCTGGGCACGCATACCTCTGGGCGGCCGTGTTCGCATCCACCACCCCCGCCGTATGCATCCAGGAGCGCACCGGGTTCATTCCACTGCCCAGCGGCTCTTCCTTCATGGTCGTCCCGCCTCTGGGTATATTTTCCTGAATCCCAAACATGAACACAAATGGGGGCGGCAGCAGCTCCTGGCCGGAAGGGGTGAGAGTCAGGGCAGGGCAGCTTCGGGGGACTCCGGGCGTCTCCCCCTGTTGGGCTGATTCTCTCGCCTGCCCGCTGCGCTCTTGCTCCCGGGCGCAGGCGATGGAGGTGTGCCGGGGCCGCCTCCTTCCCTCCGTGCGATCGGCGGGAGAAGAGCCCGCTCCGAGCCTCGCTCCCTTCTTCAGTGTGTCCGGGGCCGGCCCCACATAGACGCTGGCCGCTCCGCGCGCCTCTCGGGCAGCCTGTGCCCGCACCCCACCGCCGCCGGGCCACCTGGACGGCTGCTGCTGCTACGGCGGCGGCTGTTATTGTTATTGTTAGGGAACACGGTTTCGAAAAGGAGGAAGGAGAAAAAGGGGGAAAAAAAAAGAAAAGGGGCCAAAAAGTGGCGGCGCCGGCGCCGGAAATGTGCGTCTCGCAAAAGAATAAATATTGTTGTCGTTGTTGTTGTTTGTGGGAGCCCTCAGTGTGGTGTCATGCCCGTCCAGCGGCGTCCAAAAAGCTTCCGGACACTGCGGAATCGACCACTTCTGGCGCGGCTCGCCTGCTCCAGAAGACAAATAAACGAAAAAATGATTACCGCCGAGGTGCTCCTGGACACAGGAGAGGTGGCTGGAGGGGCCTTGAGCGTCTCGCAGAATGGATGGAAGCGCACAAAACTCAGCCCTCTCTCCCCTAGGAATGGAACCTTTCCCGGGAGCCAAAACTCTAGACCCACGGGAACAGCGCTGTCAGATCCTGACGTCGGCGGGGCGGGGACAGCGCCATATATGGGGAGCCCAGCGCTCCCAACCCAGCCCGCCTGCCCGCCTCCCAGCCTCCCTGCCTGCCTGCCTGCCTGCTTCCCTCCCTCCCACCCTTCCTCCCTCCCTCTTTCCCTCCCTCCCTCCCTCCCTGCCTGCCTCCCTTGCCCAAGAGCTCCTCAGATCTCTCACTCCTGCCTGCCTGCTTGCCTTGCTCCCTCCCTTCCTGCCTCCCTCCCTGCCTGCCTGCCTGCTGCTGCTGCTGCTGCTGCTGCTGCTGCTGCTGCTGCGGCTGCTGCTGCAACCCGAGAGGACGGGCTCTACTCCACTTTCCCCCTTATAATACACGGGGATTTTTTTTAGACATCAGCAGCCAATGGAGTTATTATTGGTCCGAATAAATCTTAAAAAGAAACCCCTCCAGCCAGTGCACATACTCATGGTGGACCAAAACACCCCCCCCCACACACACACACATGCATGCGCGTACACACACGCGCGCGCGCATACACACACACACACACACACACACACACAACTCCAGCAGCCCCTCAGCTCCCTGTTTGTGGCAAGGGATAGACTAAAAAGACAGAATGCACACCCAGGCGCTCCCCCACCCCTCCCCAAGTGCCCGTGCTCCCTGGTCAATGGTTCTGAAAGTCAAAATGAAGATTATATAGTGGAGTTGTTGGGGGCCGCCAGTTTCTGGGAGGGGAAAGGGGAATCATGTTTGATGGGGGGGGGGGGACACAAATCACAAGGAGAGGAAGACCGGCCAGAGCTGCTACTTCTTTCCAATAAAGTCCGGGGAAGTGCTGGGTGGAAAAAAAGGAGAGGCGAAGAAAGTGCAGCCTCTTGGTTGCAGCGCCCCGGCCCCAGTCAGGGCTGCTGGCACCGCATCACCTGAGTTCAGGTAGAGCAAAGTGGGGAACCTCGGCGGATGGCCATTACCGCCTGAAGCCAGTTCCGGAAATGCCCTGCAGCGGTTGGCAAAGGGCATCTTTTTGCACTCGAGAGCCCAGGTTCTGGCCACAAATTCACTTGCACACACACACATAGTTACACACTCAATCACACTCACACACACAGAGCCACACTCACACACACACACACAGTCACACACTCAATCACACTCACACACGCCCTCAGTCACACCCGCACATCTAGATGGAGACACACATGTCTGAGCCGGGATAGGCGAGTGCCATAAAAATCCCTGTCTCTAGGTCTCACGCCCAAAGCTCCATTAAAATCTGCCCGGGTTTATGAAAGCGTTTCCAGGCTCTGAAGTTAGTTGCTGGGTTGAGGGTTTGTGGGAAAATCTTCCAGAGAGCAGCGCTCTTTCCAATCCATCCAGATGCCTCCCCTCCTGCCCGTGGTCTCTCTGCCTCTCGGCAGGTTACAACAGCGAGCAGCTCAGCGCCTTTTCGGGGGGCATTTCGGGAGATCTGGAGGCGAGGGGGACCGGCAGCTCGAGGGGCTGGTGACGGCGGCGACCAGGGCCAGGCGGTCGGGCCCGAATCCCTGGGACTCGGACCCTGCCCCCCCCCGTCCTCCGAATCACACCACCCGCCGTGACTTACTTTTCCTGAGCTATAGGCAAACAGATACCGAGGGAACGTTTACTTTTGCCCAGAGAACACCCAGGGGATGGACGGAGGCTTGCCTGGACAGACACCTTCCTGCAGCGACAAATCAGGCCTCCTTTGATTAAAAAAACAAAAACAAAAACAAACCAAAAAATCACAACAACCCAACCGAGCCAAATGAACCCCAACTAAAGAACCTAAACAAAACAGCACCGACCCCCCCTTCCCCCCCCCTCCCCAAGCCGTCAGATTTCAGGACAGCAACCGCACTGAGCGAGGAAGCCGCCTGCCTCGCCTGGCTTCCTTCTACGCGCCTGGCTGGGAACTGGCAGGGTCCGGGCGTTAATATTTTAATTAATCGGTGAAAATCGAAGCCCTATTTCCGTTATCAGGGGACCCCCCGGTCCCCCCTTGGAAGGGCGAAGGGGGGAAAAAGGTGTTTGAAAGCAATCTATTTGGCTGGTGTTGGGGGTTAATGACAATTGCCTGAGATAAGTGAATTATCAAAGCCGCGCCTCTCCCCGATCGCCAAATCCATTACATTGCTGGCCGTCTAATTAAATACGTAAGTATAATAAAATCATATTTTATGACTATTTGAGGGTAATGAGATTAGTCTTTAGAAGCGATCGCCACATATTAAAGATGCTGCTGTCTATCGGATGTTAATAACCTTAAATCAAAGTGTATGGAAACTATTCATGATAAATTAAAAGAAAATTCCTGGATTCCTAATCAGCTCAGAGCTTTTCGGGGACAGGAGGGCAGATGAGATACGTAATGCTGTGTTTGTATGTGTGTGTGTGTGTGTGTGTGTGTGTGTGTGTGTGTGTGTGCTTAAATGGGGGGGGGGATGAGAGAATACTCCATGTGGATAGCAGTCCAAGGAGAGTGGGAGGTGGGGGGGGGGGTTGTCTGTGCTTGCTGCCGGGCGACAAGGAGGAAGAGGATGCTCGCCCTGAGCCTCTTCCCTTCTTTGCCCTCCAAGCCCAAGTTGGAGGCAGTCAACAATGCTGCCTTTGTGGCTCCTCTCCTAAAATCTGCAGCCCCGACCTGAGCTCGCCCCCAGCCCAGGCTAACGAAAGGAGAAAGCTCCGAGCCATCGCCAGCGTCTTTAATTCAGATTACACGCGCCCAGGCGATTTAAATCTGATTACCAAATTAGAAGGTTTTAAAACAAATCCTCCTAAATCTGATACTGTTGACTAAAGAGGAAAAAAAAGTTCTCTAAGCCCGGCACATAAGGTAGCGATCCTGCCCCTGAAAGAAAGAGACTTTGAACCCTTTTGGACAACCAAGGCAGCTGCCCCCCCTATTTGGGGCGATATTAAGGGGAAATGAATGCAAATCTGTGCTCAGAAGCCATCTGGCCTGGAATGGGGGCGTCAGCTGCTCCTCACACCAGGCTCGGAGGCTGAATCTATTGCGGCTCATTTTCGACATCATCTGGTCCCGCACCCAAAGCGTGGCAAATACGCCCTTTATCATTCCCCAACTTTAGCCTTCCTTTCCTTTTGCCTTTCTTCCTCTCTTTCTATGTGGACCTCTATGATATATGGATATATAGCCTTATATATATATGTATATATTATTTTTTTGGTCACTGGGCGGCGGCGGCTTGGACTGCTGCTGCTGACTGGGACTTGCATCCACCCACGCCGAGAGAGGTTGGCTGGAAAGCAAGGGGGTCCTGGGCCCCCAGCCCAGCCCAGCGCCCTCGGCCCTGCCTGGCCCGCCAGCCCGCTGCTCTCCACCCGGGGGGGGGGAAGGAGGAGGCAGGCTGAATAAGCCCCCCTGAGCTCCTCCGAGAGCAAACACATTGGCTTATAGCTAGGAGAGAAGGAAAGAAGGAGGGAGGGAGAAAGGGAGGGAGGCAGAGAGAGAAGGAGGGAGGCAAGGAAGCTGGGGGGAAAGCTTCTGCCCGACAGAGAAACAGGGGCACCGCAATAAAAGATTAAACTGCAATTTTGAGGAGGGGGAATCAACTTGCCACGTAATTGATTAGTTAGCTTCGATTGAGAAGATGACAGACAGACAGTGAGTGTCCTCACCGAGCAAGAAAGGCAACAAGGAGGAGACTGACTGCTCCACTTCTCCCCTCTCTAGCCTTTTCCTTTTTCCTTCCTTCCCTCCCTCTCCTCCTTCTAGTCCTTGCTTTTTTTCTTTCCCTGTCGCTCTTTCATTCTCCTTTCCGTCTCCTATTTCTCACTTGTCCTCCCTCTCTTGTTTCTTTTCTTTCTTCTCTCCTTCCTCCCTCTCATTTCTTACTTGTCCTCCCCCTTTTTTTCTTTTCTCACTTCCTTGTTTCCTTCCTGTATTCCTTGCCCCCCTTTTATTATTTTTCAAAAAAAAATGTTCTTTCTTTTATGTTTATCTTCTTTTACTTTACTTTTCTTTCTTTCTTTCTTTCTTTCTTTTTTTTTTTTTTTTTTGAAAGTGGAACAACAATCCAGAGCCGATTCCCTGGGAAGCTGACTTCCAACAATCTGCTTTTTTGCAGTTTCATTTCTAACTTAAGGAAAACATGTCTTTGCATAGGAGCACCTTTTATGGAGGAGAAAAGTCCAACCCGACGCTGTCCATTGACAGACAGACAGCCGGGGGAGGGGGAGGAAGAGAGAGAGGGAGCCTGGGTGGGGGGAGAGTGGGGGCGGGGCAGAGAGGGAGTAGGTCTCGGGCTGGCTCTGGGAAGCGTGGAAGGACCTGAGTCCTGACCTTAGCAAAGTTAGTCATGCAGAAGGTGTGTGGATTTGAATGCAATTTGCATGCAGCAGCCAAGACCTCCCGAAGTCGCCAGCCTCCTTCTTGGAGGGTGTGAAGTGTTCCTTTTGTGTGAATTTACGGGGCGAGGCTTCAATAAGCCCCCTCAAATTTGCATTTAAATAGCGACATCAAGCGATTCGCGTGCCACACACCAGTGGGCTCCCAGATGTCAAGCCGGAGTCAGTCAGATGGTCATTGCCCAGCTGTCCTCCTCAGCATCATACCAGAGCAGGCAGTGACCTTAAAGAGACAGGACCCTTTCCTGCCGTTCCCCCCCCCCCCACGAGGCTGAGGCTCCGTGCTCCCGCCCTCAGGGGTCCCAAAGTAAAGACTATTTGTCGGGCCTTTCTTCCGTGGGTTCCAAGGGTGGAAGGCTTAGCCTTGACTCAGTTAGCCTGGCTGAGTTTCCTTCTCCTGTCCTCGTCCTCCCCACCCCTCCCCCGCAGTTTGCACTTCTTCTAGGCTCTTTAACTAGCCACCCAGCTCCTGTGCCTTGACGCCACGTATGTCCAGGCGCGCCCCGAAATATTCGCATTATGATTGTTGTGGATGCTCCCGTGATCACCCGGGCATTCTCCAGAGTCTCTTTCCTGGCCCTCTCCAGCCGTCCCTCCAAACCCGACAATTTTCTCCGGACCAGCTACCTGCCCTCGTTGCCATCTCGTGCCCACCGATGGGCACAGACGCCAGTGTTTCTTGCCTTTTGCAATCACCCAAATTTGCCTCCTTCTTGGTTATGGGCCAGAGCTGGGTGTGGAGGTTAGGCTCTGGGAAGCAGTAGGGGCAGCTGGGGAGGGGGGGCGCTGGGGTACGGTGGGTGTGCGAACCTCCAGGGGCTTCCGGCGTGGGGGGACAGGGCCTCAGGTAATGAGACTAGGCTCCCCCTCCCCCTCTCTCCAGAGGGCAGCGGGCCAATGTCGCTTCGGGTACGGCAGCCTGGGCTGGGCCGAAGCTCCCCAAACAAGCCGAAGGACTGGGAGACAGACCGAGGGGAGCCCAAGCTGAGTCCTTTCGAGGGAGCCCCAGTTCTTTGGCAACCAGTCGGCTTTCGGGAACCCGATTAAAATCGGGCTTGAGAAATCTCCTGGCAATCTTGCTTCCTTAGTTGCCCACGAGTGAGGGCTCCCTGACCTGGCAGACAATTGGAAACACGTCCCAAGGTCAACCCCACTTAAAGCCTCCTTGGCAAAGCTCCGGGCGCCACTGGGAGAAGAAGCTTGCAAGGTGGGAGCATGCTGGGAGGCCGGGTGCAGAAAAGTCGGGGGCGGGGGGGAGGGGAGGAACAGGTTCCAGCCCGGCCTCCGGCTTGGACCAGAAGGCCTCGGTGGTGGAGCCTGATCTGGAGGAAGGGCCTGAAGGCAGTTTGTGCCCTCCAGGAGGGCAGAGGAGAAGAGAGGATAGCGGGACAGGAGGAACAGGCAAGCTTGTCTCCCAGGGAGGCTGCGGGAGGCCGTGCCTCAGTCCATCCATCTCTCCGTCTCCTCCCTAGGAAGGGGGTGGGACGGGTCCTGGACAGAGGGCCGGGATCCTCGAGGGCTCTCTAAACAGCCTGGCACCTGCAGAGATGGGCCCTGCCTCCCCGCCCCCCCCGCACTCTGACAAGTGCAACCCCTAAAATCCGTCTCCAAAGAGGCCGCTTTACAAGCCTCCGACTCGGGTCTCCGACCAGGTCAGTGGGTATTGTCCTTCCCGAGTGACCCGGGGCGGGGAGGGAGGCCGGGAGGGAGCAAAAGGAGAACGAGGGCTTGACTTGGAGCCTTTCTCAAGCAAGCGGTTTAAAGCGAGAATCCTTCAGATGTGTCCGAAGGAAGAGACTCGGCCTGAGCCAACTTTGCTCACCGGCTTTTCTGCATCCGGGCGCTGGGGGAGCCAGCTCTTATCCCCAGGTTTCGCCCCCTGCGGTGAAAATTCTCGCCTGGATTCGGATGCGGATTCGGATTCGCCCGCGTAGCCGACCCAAACAGGCAAAGCGCAGGGAGCCCGAGGCCCGCGGCCTGGCCTCCCTGCCCCTGGCCAGCGGGCACATGCCGGAGGCCCAGCAAGGCTGCGGCTTGGGAAAGCTGCCAGGTCTCTCGTGGGCCGCGGGGGTCCGGCTGCCCCGGCCAGCCCCGCAGTCCGAGAAGGGCCGCCCTGGCCGACGGGATCTAAGAAGGAGGGGAACAGGAGGCCCGTGGGCCCCACAGAGTGCCCTCCCCGCCTGGCACACGGGTCTTCCCCAGAACCCCGTTCCCCGCCACGGAGAGCAAGGGGCACTGGCCTGGGCGCATGCCCCGAGGGAGCGAAAGTTCGAGGATCCCGAGTCCCGTGGACTTTCCAAAACGATCACAATTGTAATAAAAGGCCGGGCTCCAGCCGGCCAAACACTAACTTCATTCCCAAGTAGCTTCCCTAAACCCTTGTGGGCTGAGAGGCAAGGCCGGGAAGTTTGATGAACAGCGCCTCCTGGAGGGCGCAGACGGAACTTGAGCGCATCTCCCACTTCTGGATGCTGAGAAAAGAATTGGTCCTGTGTTCCTGAGGTGCTGGACTCCAAATGTCCGACCCAGGAGAGGACTCAGTCCCAAGGCCCGGGAGTTTCTGGGTCTGGGTCTTTCCTTGCCAGTCGGCTGAGGGCCAGCCCTGCTCAGGCCGATTCCTTCTATTTGGGCAGCACTCCTGAGAGAAGTGGGGAACAGGGCAGGGTGAAGGACAGAGGGAGGGCACCAAATGCTGCCCAAGCAAGGATTTGCCCCAGAATCGCTTTGGTATAGGGGCATCCGTGAGGCCCTGAGTAATCGGTGCCCCTGACCAAAGCTGGTGAGGGGCTAAGGGGACACATCAGCTGTGGTCTGGCCACTGGGATAGACCAACTCTACTGCCCTGAAGTGCGCCCACAGACGACTGGGCAGTTCGGGGGGGGGCGCTCAGCTAGATTTTCTCCCCCAGACTTCCGAGAAGAACTTGATATGCTGGATTTGGGGCTTTTTAGCTCCTTTAGTGAGACGCCATTTCAGAAATTGGGGTGGGGGCAGAGAAGGGTGCTCAGATGCCGGCTTTCTTTCCAAAATTTAGTCTTTATTGTATTCGCTTTGTGCAGTTCTTTGTGAGCGCCAGGGGGCTTCCCTGCCGGCCGGTGGGGCAGGGGGTGGGATAGGGGGAAGAGGAAGATACCCGTCCACACTAAGTTGGTAGCTTGGGTTCCCTCAAAAGGAGCCCGGAAGCAGGATCGCCCGCTCTTCTTCCCTGGGAGAAGGCTTGTGGGGTCATGGTGCCAAGGGGTGCCAGAAGGTCCTCCCGAAGAACTTCGAATTGTTCCTTCCCGCACCCCAGATACTCCCCAGAATTTCCCATCCCTATAAGCTCGAGTTTAGGTGCGCATCCCCCTCTCCCCCCCACTCCAGGTCAAAGAAGTTCGGGCCTGCACTCCCGAACTTCTGGAAGGTGACAGAGCAGAGGGAGCTGCACTCGGTTCGCACTGACACCCCAGGAGGGGTTCGGAAAGTGTCACCGACTAGCCCGTGTCCCTCCGCGCTGCCATCAACACCCCAACGCACCCCAAGTGCGCAAACAAAGATCGATCCGATCATTTCGGATATTATAATTGGCTTTAATTAAACACACTGCGTTCTAATTAACTCTGAAATTTTCTCCTGCTTTGGGACGCCAGTGTCTGATTTGATATTGTCAGTCCAGATGTCCTAATAAAATCCAATTCTCCACTCAAGGCTTCAACGTTCACCAAGAACAAAATGCAAATTAAATGTAAAATCCAAAGTATCGCCAAAGGTGTCATCAAGAAAGGTGGCTCCAAACTTCTCACTTTTTATGACGCCGCAGTTAACAAACGCAGATCGGAGCCCCCACTCGGGCCCTCTCCAAAGCTTGCAGGGCTTAACTCCTTGGTGGACCAGGGGGAAGGAACTCCTGCCCCTGGGGCTGGGGCTCGGAGAGCACCCCGAGTTCTCTGCCCAAACAAAGGTGGCAATTCTGGGCCAAATTCAGAGGATGTGTGTGTGTGTGTGTGTGTGTGTGTGTGTGTGTGTGTGTGTGTGTTTTCACGCGCGTGCGTGCGTATGATGAACTTGGCCCACTAGGCTAACCAGTCCGGTTTCAAGTTATTCTTTTGCAGGTCGGCCGTTCTGCTCCCACTTAGGCCACACCTGCCCCCTGCAGGTTGGACCATTTGGTCCTCTGGGGGGCAGCTAAGCCTAGAACAGAAGCCCGGCCCAGCTGAGGGTGGGGATGACATTAACGCCCACGTCCTTGAAAGCCCGCCCCAGTCCCTAGCCTACCACTCCCCCCTCCCTCGAGGGGGAGGGTTCGAGAGTTTTTCCCAACCTCTGCCCAGCTCCCTTGGGCTTTCGGAACGAAATCCGCCCGGTGTCCCTAGGCTATGGGGAGCCCCACTGGACGCCCCCGACGGGCCGCCAGGCTCTGGAGGACCGCCTGCAGAGTCTCTGTCTCTGTGACGCTCCATCTCTCTCTAAATCTGAGGTCTCGGGCTCGTCCCCACTTCCCAGCCCAGCCCCGGCGGGGCCCCAGAAGACCGGGACTGCTCCCCCTCTCTCCCCCCAGCACCCTCGGCTCCCGGAAGCCTTGGGAGCCGTCGCTAATTTCGCTTTGTGACAAAGGCCGCGCGCCGCTGATTTGCATTTTCTTTAGGACATTGAAATGAGGAGCCCGGCGGTGGAGCTGCCCAGGGCATAGCTGGGGGCCATGCAGAAATAAAAACGGGCAAAGAAAAGAAGAAAGGCAGAAAGGAGCGGGCTCCTCTCCTAGACTATTAATAAGCAATTTGTCCCACTGAAATTTACATGGCAAAGGGAAGGCGAGGCGCAGCTCCCGGGCGCCAGGAGTCCCGGCCTGCCCGCGCGCGGGGGAGCTCGCCGGCCCCGCTTCGGCCCCTGCCGGTGGGCCCGGCCTGATTGATGGGGGCCGCTGGGGCGAAACTTTCCCTCCAGGTCCCAGGCCCGCGAGCCTGGCCTGGGAGCGTTGGAGGTTGCACGTGGCTGGCCCTGCAGCTCATTTGCATACAGATTGGAGCCTGTGCTAGGCTGGGGTTGGGGGTGTGCGGGGGAAGGCGGCTGCAAACTCCCCTCCTCCCCCCCGCCGCCCCTTCCAGTCACACTCCGCAGCCATCCAGCTAGACTCTGGAAGCGCTTCTTCCGAAGTTTAGGTGCCAGTAGATACGGTCCTTCCCCACTAGCTGGGCTGCCTCCCCCAACACACACCCCCGCCCTGCCCCGCCCCGGAGTTCGGGCGCCCGCCCCCTCGGGCCGCTCCAGACTGTGAGTAAAAGATGCTGCAGTCTAGCGTGGGCGCGGGGCGCCATCTGCAGGGCACAGAGAGGCCGTGGCGGCCGAGGCCACAGCCAAGCGAGCAGCAAGCGCCGCCTCCTCCTCCTCCTAGCCCTCAGCTTCTTCAGCCTCTTCCTCCCCCTCGGCCTCCTCCTCCTCTTCATCTTCCCCTCCTCTTTCTCTTTTTCTTCCTCCTCTTCCTCCTTATATCCTTCTCCTCTTTTCTCCTCCTCCTTCTCTTCGTTTCTTCTTCACTTATTCCTCCTCCTTTTCTCCTCACTTCCTTCTTTCTTCTCTTTTTCCTCCTCCTCTCCCTCCTCCTCATTCCTGTCCTTTCTCCTCTTCCCCTCCTCTTTCTTT